>JAVYIG010006826.1:0-111219 GCA_035222895.1 Strongylocentrotus droebachiensis
CAAAAAGGAAAGATTACATACAAAAACAATTGGTTTGACAATGAAATGTATAACATGTTTTATAATGAACTGACTTATTCCTTCAAAATCTGTGCTCTTGGTTGAATTGAGCAATTTGACAATATTCAAAACTTCTGTTTCATTGGTAGGATGAATAAATATTGATTTGCTACAAGGATCTCGTAAAAATGAACTAAAATTGCATTTTGGTTTCTGAATATGTTCAGATTTTAGTTTTGTAGCAATACTAGAAAAAGAAGAATTAAATTCATTTACAATCAATTGACGATCAGTTAACTTATTCTTATGAAATGATTAGGATATTGGCATTTTCTTATCTTTCCTAATAAATCATTAATAACTTCCCAGGTTTTAGACATATTATTCCTATTCTTCTGTAATAAATCACACAAATATTTTTTCCTTACAGACTGTAAAATTGAGTTTAATTTATTTCAATTTTTTTATATTTACATTCATTGCTGTCGTTTCTTTTTTGACAATTTTTTTTCTATAATCTATACTTTTTATTAATCTCTTTTTAACAGTGAAGGGGTTATCCAAGGTTTTCGTGGCAGTTTTCTTTTCTTCACTTTACGAACAACAAAGTTATGATCATACACAGTTTTAAATATGTTTAAAAATGAATTATAGGCCTCATCTACATCACAAGAAAAAAATACTTCATTCCATTCTAAACAGATAAATCCCTCTGAAATGAACTTAAACTTAAGGGATCCGTTTTCCTTATGTGGAAAAATGAAGATGATCTATGACAAGGACTAATAAGGAGGTTGGTTATTTGGAAAATAGGTAGATGGTCTGTTATATCACTATAGAAAATACAAGAGTGAATGTCTTTAGTGACTACATTTGTCAAGATATTATCGATCAAAGTGATAGACTTCTTACATATTCTTGAAGGTTTGTCAATTAATGGCGAAATGAGTTGTAATACATAATATTTACAAAATCATCAATGCATTGAAGCGAATTATATTTAAGTAGATCAATGTTATAACCTCCCATTATATAAACTGATTTATTTTCTAAAGATATTTTTTCAAGACAAGCATTCATATTCGCATTGAAATCACAAATGGGTTTATTAAGGTCTCGGTAAATGATGTTTTTACTTTTATCCAATATGACTTCAATAAAAAGATATTCACAGAGAGTTTCAGGTAAATAAATATCATCTCGAACTTTAGCATCAAATAAATCATTAACCAAGAGTGCAACCCCTCAACTTCTCCTACCTCGTCTGTCATTATGATAAAATGTGTAACCATCCCTATTCAATAATAACATTGTGTTATCGTGAATCCAGGTTTCACTAAAACCATATATAGAAAAATTCAAGTTAAGTTGACTAATAAACTGATCAATAGCGTCAACATTTTTCTTTAAACTTCTATTAGTTAAATTTTGGCTCACATTAAAATCAACAGGTAGCCAGTACTTAATGGGATTATTAGATGTGAACAAAATATCATCTGGATCAATATCATTAAGCGACCCATTTTCATCTGTATCAAGTCTTGTCGAAAACATATCAAAGTTCATATAATTATTAGTTGTATCATATTGCACTTCAGAAAACATACATTTAAACTCTACATCATTTACCTGATTGAAAGGAAATACATGCTAACATATATCCATACAGTTTCAATAGCACACAATCACTTCATGCACACATTCACGCACACCAATACAAATTACAAAATAGCGGAAATAGCCAGTTAACACAGAAATATAATGACAAAAGAAATACAATTAACTAAAAGTGAGAGAAATAGGTCATTAACCTAGGATGTAATTCAAAATAGAAAAAAATAGACTTACATAAAATATTGGAAAATATTATGTTATCTTTCTGTATATACCATGTGATTATGACATAAAGCTATAAGATTGTAGATGTTTAAATGGTGATGTATATGGAATAAATAAACATCAAATCAAATCAAAGCAAAAAATGTTTTCCCTTTTTATCGAGTCCACTAAAACGATAGAAACTTGGTGGCGGGGAGGGGGGCGCAGTGTAGATGCCGGAATCATTGCCGGATCCCCCCCCCCCCCCTTGGGGAAAAAACGTGTAAAAACAAAGTAAATGTTACCTTTTTATGGAGATGCCAAGAGTGCAACCCCTCAACTTCTCCTACCTCGTCTGTCATTATGATAAAATGTGTAACCATCCCTATTCAATAATAACATTGTGTTATCGTGAATCCAGGTTTCACTAAAACCATATATAGAAAAATTCAAGTTAAGTTGACTAATAAACTGATCAATAGCGTCAACATTTTTCTTTAAACTTCTATTAGTTAAATTTTGGCTCACATTAAAATCAACAGGTAGCCAGTACTTAATGGGATTATTAGATGTGAACAAAATATCATCTGGATCAATATCATTAAGCGACCCATTTTCATCTGTATCAAGTCTTGTCGAAAACATATCAAAGTTCATATAATTCGTCGCTGTTTTCACGAAGTGACGGTAGTGAAAAAAAATTGCATTCACTTTGCGTTACGATTTTCCTCACTACCGTCACTTCGTGAAAACAAGGACGAATTATTAGTTGTATCATATTGCACTTCAGAAAACATACATTTAAACTCTACATCATTTACCTGATTGAAAGGAAATACATGCTAACATATATCCATACAGTTTCAATAGCACACAATCACTTCATGCACACATTCACGCACACCAATACAAATTACAAAATAGCGGAAATAGCCAGTTAACACAGAAATATAATGACAAAAGAAATACAATTAACTAAAAGTGAGAGAAATAGGTCATTAACCTAGGATGTAATTCAAAATAGAAAAAAATAGACTTACATAAAATATTGGAAAATATTATGTTATCTTTCTGTATATACCATGTGATTATGACATAAAGCTATAAGATTGTAGATGTTTTAATGGTGATGTATATGGAATAAATAAACATCAAATCAAATCAAAGCAAAAATGTTTTCCCTTTTTATCGAGTCCACTAAAACGATAGCAACTTGGTGGCGGGGAGGGGGGGGGGGGGGCGCAGTGTAGATGCCGGAATCATTGCCGGATCCCCCCCCCCTTGGGGAAAAAACGTGTAAAAACAAGTAAATGTTACCTTTTTATGGCGATCCCCCCCCCCCCCCCCCCCCCCCCCCCCCGCCACTGAGCGAATTATCGGCCGGCGCGATTTTCAAATTTTCGGGAGCAAAAATATAAAAAATAAAAAATAAAAAATAGTGCTCACTACCCCTCCCCCCCCCCCCCCCCCCGAATCATCTTGCGTACATGGACCTTAAGTACACAAAAAGAAAACATTAATCTAAATTTTCCGCTGTCAATCTAGGTGTCAATTGGTATGTGATGGCGAACAAAAAAAAGACCTCGGGGGGGGGGGGCGATGAAAACCCTTGTGATTTTCTAGGGGCGGGGATTGCTTTTTGCTTTTATAGCATCAACTTTAACAAAAATCACCCTAATGCAATTTCAATGGCCGTGTGCGTCAAGTATTGAAAAGTGCCAGTATGACAGTGACAAGTTAAGTATTCGAACACAATTGATATTACGATAGGTTACTGAAATTGCCCTAGAGTTGATTTCTCGAAAGTAGTTGCGATCATTTCCCTATCATATATCCTCTCCACAGGTTTGATATCAGCTACCTGTGCCATGCCAGGCCCCATACATAACTCCATAACAACCTTGTCGAACCAAACGCTGGATACAGGTTCTTATTTCACATGGGAATGCAGTGATGGATACATGATGGATGGCCTAACAAATACTGTTGTTTGGGTGTGCTTAGAGGACGGATCTTGGCTGGGTCATACACCCATATGCACAGGTACGGGCTTCACATGCTCAAATATATCGATCTTAATTAATCCGCGCATGATATAGAGAATTTAAAGAAAATATTTGTTACTTTGAATTGAGAAGAAAAAAAACACTATGCATGACGCAAGTTTACAAACAATAGACATGTATCAAAGTTGATATGGTAGAAATTGTGTTTGTGTTTTATAGCTTTTGGACCCCTTTTATTTTTAAATTTATCTTTCTGAATTATGGAACACAATGGCTTATACCTACACAAATTTTCTAAATCATGATCCTTTTTGTTTTTATTGAGTAAATGTGGATTATATTAATTTGCATCAGATTAAATTGTCTTGATGTTAATAAGCGGCACGAATTCAGCTGATAGATAATCGATGGCAAAATAATTGGGCGATTATAAAGACATCCCAGAAAGTATATCAAGGTCAATTTCAATACTATATTGCCTGACCGTTAGATTTTATATTTGGTTTACGAATACGACAGTGTAATGTTGGCATATTTTAAAGGCGTTTAAGGCCATTAGAATAGACCGGTTCACTAAAAACAAACATATTCAAGTGTTATGCATACTTTTTAAATAAAGGTTGTTCTTTTAGAACCAGAGAACTTGCCCGAGGCTTGATCGACATAGCAACAAGAAATGCATGCAGACTGAATTACAAGTATTGCAGTTCAGTCAATGATAACAGGTTCACTGAGTAGTTCGTCACTAGGTCCCCAAGAAAGAAACCTCCATACATTTGGATATGTTAGTATACTGATGTATTGCCTGATATTGATAGTTGCGATCATGTTTATTAATCATAATTCATGTTTCTGCAGCTATAGTGTGCCCATCGCCTCCCATAGCTGCCTATTCAATGCTCGATCCTCTATTGGCTGAAGATCCCGTGGTAAACCAGACGATATCATATACATGCAGCAGTAGCAATTACACTCTGCTTGGAAGTAACTTGAATAGATGTCTCCACGATGGCACTTGGGAGAATGATCCTCCCGTTTGTCAAAGTAAGCAGCTAGTTTGATTCCTATGTTTTTCAAGGTTTAGTCGTTAAAACAAGCATCACATATTGTATCGTGTTTATTGCGATATTAGTATTAATGACACTAACCCTAACCCTATTAATGGCTAATTCGTTCAGAATTTACGAAACACATTGGAAAATAAGTATAATATTATATTGCAAATGGTAAATTTAAATTTAAAAAAAAATGTCATTTAGATGTTATACAGTCTTAATAATCTACAAATCTATGTTAGGTAACAGTTCGTCGGATGTTGAAATTGAGTCTGAAAAAGGAGTAACATGTTAAAAACATCCATTTTATTCTGAGATGCTTTGGCTAGTAACTTCATGTAGTGATAATAGTACTGTGGTCTTATCATGGAGTTGCTAGTAACTCTATGGTCTTATTTACCCACATATGGAAAAGTGGTGTCTTTTGGCGAGTCTCGAACGTATGCTCGTGCGCATGTAATATAACCAATGGGCACAGGCTTCAAAACCGTTCTTGTGTCAAAGATATTGGTGTAACTTTGCAACGCTGCAAAATACAAGGCTGGCGCGAACGGTATTCTATTGTCTATATTTTGTTCTTGTATTTTCCAGAATATGAGAAAATAATTTCAAGTACTTGCGTCGGAATAGGCCTCGAAAGAAAGATTTTCAAGTGAATTTTGACACCAACCCTTCCATAGCAATGTACGTACTTGCACAATTCGAAGCAGGAAACATAATCGATAACCCCGTGTTTGAGACTCTGTATCCTAGCAACCGATTACCCTACGCATACAGCGTCTTCGCTTTCCAGTGCGGAATTTATCCCTCTCTGTCATATATTTTAAAATCAACCTGATTGGTCCAGAAAATTTGTCGGAAACCTTGAAAAAGTAAGAAGATTAATCTTTTCCATCCAAACACATTTGGCGACACTCCGATCTCATTAGCATAGAGAGTTATGAAGTCATAATCACGCCATGACTCGCCTTTGCATGCACTATGAACATGACGGACAAAGAAAGCGGACAAAATTTACAGTTCCTCGGGTAGATAAAGGAACATCCCTTCACTGCTATTATGTAAAAAGTGAATATGCATGTGACACCTGTTCTACACATTTTTACATAATAGCAGTGGAGGGATGTTCCTGTGTCTACCTGAGGAACTGTATATTTTGTCCGCTTTCTTTGTCAGTCATATTCATAGTGATGGATGTGTGTGTAGGGTCATGAATTTTTCATGAGACGTACCTGGACCTGTGCGCGCTGAGCAAAGAAAGACATGCACAGATCCACTTTAGTGGAATTTCGGCCTGAAACTTTTCCATATGGGTAGCCACATCATTATCAATACTGCTCTTCCTACGGGTCCTGCAATTATTATTCCCTCAGCATTTCCAGGTACCCACAAACACCTAGTCCAAGGATATAAGCTCTGGCGGATTCCATGTGCGCATGCGCAGGTTTCCTTCTCGAGCTCAATCTGGGCTCGGTATGGTACGACAAAAATAAGACGCCTCCGGGCAAGGATCGAATCAGGTCATCTCAAATGAGAAACAAGAGCCTGCACCACGACACCACAGTGTCTTGTTGTTATTGCTGTTAATCGTTGTTGATATCGTTGTTGTTTTTATTTGTTAAAGGGGATTGCGGCGATACAGACAATTATGTCAAACGTTACTCCAATCTCACTTGCTACCGTCAACGTGCTAATACTAGTAGTCGGACAAATTGGATAGGATCGAAAAACCTTTGCAATGCTAAAGGGGAGCTACTTGCCACCGTGAAAGATGCTGAGACACAAACGTTTCTCGTTGAGTTCATTGGCGACCAGATCGGCGACAGAGTTTGGATCGGAGCGATGGAAGGACGAGACTGGATGTGGAGACACAGTAAGTTAACTCTAGCTTTGTTAAGTTCATTTTTTATTTTCATTTTCACAATCTTCAGTAGCCTACTATTGGCAAAACGAAAAAACAATGGTAATTAGTGTGACAATATAAATATTACCGTCTCTTATGCAACATAAGACAATTCCTGAACGGAATGACGATACCTTTTCTAGACCTTCCCTTTAATAATTCTCTGTAAACGTTGGTTATCTCTATCTAAACTATGGATGATTAGAAATTTAAAATCGATTTTATTTGCTTGCTTGAGGTCACATTGGTATTTACCGAACAGAGCTTAATGTACATCGACATTATATTTGATCAATTATGTCTTTATTAACTGATTATGTCGTTGAAACAAACTAATAAGAATTTAAAGTGCGATGTAAACTCAACGATATAAATATTTAAGTGTCCCCACTCTTGTCAAACCGATTAATCCCAGTCGTAGTGCCATTTGTATGACATTTGTTATTATAAACCTTAAACAAAATTAAAGGGTTCGCTTTTATTCTCTTATTCAAACAATTACATTTGTTGCAAAGATGATGAATATAATGAGAACTTGGAATTTGTGCATTACATAACAAAAGAAGACATGCATATATTTTCTAATTTTTACGATTTTATCAATGTTTCTTTCATATGCCTTACTAACAATTGGTCATTAACTCTTAAACATCACACGTTCGCTTGATGTTAGTATTGCAAACAAAAATATTTTCTGTCTCATTTCTTTTAAATCGGACATGCGATTTGATTTACTATTAACTATGTTTCTTGGAATAATTAATTCAAAATAATTTGTCTTTTACACTGCATTATAATGATACGGCATTACTAATTTTCAGTCAAATATTCGGGTGATCTTTTACTTTTATTTTGCATAATGATGAACGTTTTGTTTTCTAAGCTTTATACTTCCAGGAAAGTGTGATTTTGTTTTGTAAAGATTATGTACTCTAACTTCTTATTAACTTTCCCTTTTTTTTTTTTTAGATTGATGATCCTATTTTTAATTAGTACCTGAACTTTTACTTTGTACTGTCAATAAACCGAATTTGAATGAAATTGAATTCAGTTGGATGAATCAGATAATACAGAGGAGAAAGATCGCGTCTTAAAATTCACACATGTATTCCCTTCTTAGAAATGCTTCAAAAAAAGGACTGCATGTAAATCTAGTCATACCAAGATTGTCTAATAAGGTCCTATTTGACAGTACATATATTTAATTTCTGTGAACGTTTTTTTTCTTCATATCTATTTGATGTTGGTGTCGCCATCGTAGTAGGAGTGAATGATGTAGTACAACAATTCATTCTTCATTGCATTACATGTTTCTTCATCTCAATTTAATATATTTCATGCACGTCAACATAACAGGGAAAAGCGACAAGAACGTGTAAAAGGAAGTGCAATAGTAGAATTATTGGGGTGACTGGGGTCAGTAGATAAAACATGTATTTGTATTTTATATTTGTTAACATTTATTTCCTTCTCATCGGTACAATATGAAACACAATGTATATATAAGTTATACATGTAACAATGATTTCAACATAGAGTATACAGTAAATAATACATATAACAGAAGGAGGCGAAAACCCGAAAATCATAGCTTGAGTTGGGAACGCCTATAATAAGTTAATACAGTTAATGAGACAACATTATACATATTATCATGAAAATTACATATTGTATAACAGAAGGTTGATAGGAAAGAAAAAATGAGAGGAGAATTAAGTATAGGAAGGCATGTTCACTTATACATGGATAACATAATTAGGTAATAAGATAATGATTGAAAAGATGAAGGAAGTAATAGTTACCAGAAGCAAGAGTGCAATAATAACAGGACGATATTGAATGAAAGCCTGTCTAAATAACAAATGCAAAGATAAACAATTTTTTTCTTCTTTTCTTTCTTTTCTTTTCTTGTTGAACGTTATTTTCTCAGGCGAGGTATACATCGAACGCTTCTTTTGGCAAAATCCATTTCCAAGTGCGAATTCACGAGATTGTATTGAACTGTCATATCAGGATGGATCATTTTCATGGAGTCCAAGATCATACCAAACAGACAATGGCTTGCTCTGTCAGTATGGTAAGTGGGTCTATTATTATTATCACTACTGCTACTACTCAGTAGCGTACGCAGGATTTTTTCAAGGGGGGGGGTTAACATTTGTAAATCGGGCCCAGAATTTCGCAACGACTCAGCCAGCCGCTGAATAAGCGAGGGGGGAGGGTTAGAGGACACCTTTTTTCCTTTTTTTGGGGTCCCCAAGAATCGCAACGACTCAGCCAGCCGCTGAATAAGCGGGGATAAGAAGACATTTTTTTTCTTCAGTGTCCTATTGTGTAAAATATAGAAATCATGTTCGGACTACATTGTTTATAATATTCCATCATAATGTTCACACGATCATAATGTGACGGACAAGGCTATTCAAAACGGCTTATTCAATATTTTCGATGGTCTGTACGATCGTGTTTTAGCACGTCTTCACATATTAACATGTGGAGCTATACATAGTATCACTCAGTCATGAAATCTTTATTTCCAGATCGGTCTTGCCAGAGTGTTGGGCTTAACCTATCAGACATGGTACTAGAATACATGTGCACCTGTTTCCAATTCCTGGATGTTTCGAAGAACTGTAATGACGGGGCCGAAGAATGTAATGGGAGAGGAGGATTTCTGGCTGAAATACTCGATGAGAGCACTAATGCTTTATTGCTGGACCGAGCCCTGTATCTGAGAGACAAAGGCGTAAACACGGCATGGTGGATCGGTGGTTATGACGAAGACGACGGACGGTCCTGGTATTGGTCTGATAGTAAGTCATGATGAACAAATTATATCCTCAATAATAGTATGATAGTCAAACTTTAAGCAGTATAGAGTACCAAGTAAACGCGTCTTTCTTCAATGACATAATATGGGGTTCACCAGTATCACTATAAGCTTGTGAACGGAACATTAGTTTATTTTAAATGTTTACTTTTTATTAAAGGCTACCCCGTTCTCATTCACTTCGTTGGAGCGGTCTAACTAAGACCCGTTCCTCAGGAGCAGTTCTTAGGTAAGTGAGAACGGTCAAAGTGGTCCAGGAAGTGGACTTCTGGACCGCTCCAGAAGACCACCTCGGGAGGTGGTCTTGAGGAACGGGTCTTATTAAGAGCGGTTTGGACCGCTCTAACGTGCAATGTGAACGGAAGCGTACTTTGACCGGAAGTGAGCTAGTGACGTTCCGTGCGAAACATGTAGTACGGTACATACGGTTTGTATTCCGCGCGCGAAAAAATTGACCTGCTGACCTGAGCTGCCATAGCAACAAGACCACTTTGACTCGTGGAGCGGTTTGAGCCATAAAAAACTGCTCGAGTGTGAACGCTCGCAAACCGTTCCTCAAGACCCGTTCCTCTGGAGCGGTCTAACTAAGACCACTTTCAAAGTGAGTGAGAACGGGTCTGACCCCGTACTCACTTTAAAGGCTTTTCATGTCAATACAAATTCATAACTTTCTTATTAGTTATCCGATTTGCTCAAACTTTTTTTGATTGGTTTGTCTGATTGATCTGCTTCTATTGAAAGTAAATTATTTTAAAAGTAGATTTGCCCTTTAAGCACACACATCGATGATAAATTTCAAAACAAGATTGATACTGGAAGCCCGACTGCTGAGAACACAGCATTTTTCCAGAATCTCGGGTAAAGGTAAAGGTAAAGATACAGGTTTTATATCTTTATATTTCTCTTTATTTTCTCTCCAGAAAGCAAATTCCACGGGATAACAAACAAAATTAGTAAGAATTTTGCTTGGGATATTATCAAGAAATGAAAATCGCAAAACATGCGACTTGTTGCTGATTAATATAATGTTTTTTACATGTATAATATATTCATCTGCTTTGCCGTCTTCAGAAACTCGAGTCATCTACGAGGCATGGCAATCGGGCAAACCTGATGACAACAATCGTCCCTGTGTACAAATGAGGAGGGACAATAACTACATGTGGGATGATGCATTATGTGGATATACAAAACAGACGTTATGTCAATTGGGTTAGTAAAATAGATAACAAACGTCTATATTATAACTATCAACTGTGTTACCATGGTTATATCAATATGCATCCGCAATCACTGTGCATAATATGATTGAAGTTTTTTTTAAACATGTAATTAATTATTATTTAGAGACTGTAAACTAAATTTCACTTTAAACTAAACAAATGCAAGTTGTGATAACAAACATTCAAGGTGTTCGAAAAGAAAATCTGTAATATTTGCATTTATGAAGCGCACTTTCAGGCAAGCATTGCGGGCAAGCATTGAATCTAATGACCGGGTTAATGGTATATCTGTTAAGTGCTTAGAGACATCGTAAATGTATTAGCGCTATATAAAATATTATTATTATTATAACAATAATAATTCTGATTATGATTATTATTCTAACGTATTAAGGGTGATCTTAGCTTTTCTTACCAACTGTTTGCATTATTAAATATGATTATCATTTAAAGGTAGAGCGTGTTGACCGTGTGTGCGCCCTGCAAGGCGACCCAGTTTTGGCTCCTCCAAGATTTCATGTTTTTTCGCATTTTTGCTGGAAATATTAGTGTCTGCTGGTTAACACCTTCTACTGGATACCTTAAGGATACTTTTTGATGCTATGTTGGCGGTTCTTCTTCATCACATTTGTCTGAGATTGTCCATCCTTTTTTCAGCTGGATGTCTGGATTTTACACTGTGTGTCCCATATGTTTAAATTGAAGTTGGAAATTTGAGAGTTCACTTTCCCTGCCTGTCACCATTCATGTTCAGTGATGCACAAGTGGATGAATGGAGCTTTGTTGTGCTCTTTTGTCATTCCTACTGTGCCATCTAGTTGGAATGCCCTTGGCTTTTGACTTGACTTTCAATACCTCTCATCATACAATTGACTATGCTGCAGTATACATGCACTGAGCTCTATTGCATAAGGATACACATGACATATGATCAGAGGAGACTCCCTGCCTCTGACTACAACAGACTGGTCGACTTAGACATCAGGAGACCCAGGTCTGGTCACAGAGGAATCCGAGGTGGTAAGAGGAATCATCAGAATATCAATCAACAGCAAGAAGGACGTACTAATGGGCAACTAAAGGTAGGATTGATAAACTGCCAGTCTTCACGTAATAAATCTGACCTTATCATTGACCATCTGAAAGATCATGATTTAGATTTGCTAGCATTGACAGAGACTTGGCTTAAGGAAAATGACAGTGTAGCTGCCGGAAATATCACACCTGCGGGTTTCAGTCTCATCAGTGTTCCCAGAGAACATCGCAGGGGTGGCGGGGTTGCTCTACTTCATAAGTCCAGCCTCCATGTGAAGGCCCAGGGTTTTGGCCATGACAAACCCAGATCCTTTGAGATAACGGAATGCGACCTGAGTTATGACAATGCTACTTTAAAATTAGCGATTGTTTATCGCCCTCCGCCTTCGTCGAAAAATAGGTCAAGCTTCAGTGACTTCATCCAAGAGTTTTCTTCCCTTCTGGATAAGTATGTTCTCTTCACTGGTAAATTACTCATACTTTGAGACTTTAATGTCCACTGGGAGAATGAGAATTCTAATGAGACAAGCCGGCTTATGTCTTTACTGCATGATCATAACCTTCAGCAGCATGTGGTTGGGCCTACCCATGAATCTGGCCATACATTGGATCTAGTTATTGGACGGGTTGGCGAAGAATGCTTGGAGACTGTAGAGATAGGCGAATCTTTGTCCGACCACTCAGCTATTCACTGTAAGCTGCATTTGAGGAAGCCAAAGGCAGTCAAGAGGGTAATCCAGTTTCGCAAGATAAAGGCAATTGATTCCACCACGTTCAGCTCAGACATAGAGAAGTCCGAGCTATCATCATCTGATGCATCACTAACAGCTGAAACATTACTACATAAGTACAACGTGGTTATGGGAGAACTCCTTGACAGACATGCTCCACAGCGATCCTGTGTCATCATTGATCATCCAGCCATTCCATGGTATAACCAGGAAATAGCAGACGCTAAGCGAAAGCGACGTCAACTTGAGCGTAAATGGAGAAGGACGGGGCTCTCTGTTGATAAACAACTTTTCAAGGATCAAAGAAACCTCACCAAAGAGTTGTTTAAAGTGGCGAAGTCAGAGTTTTGGAACGACCTCATTATGGAGTGTGGCAGTGATCAGAAGGCCTTGTACGGTATAATCAGCCAACTTCTTCATCAGAAAACCTCAGCGTCAAAGAAAATGCCTCAGCATTTAACTGATGATGACCTTGCTGTTGATTTCTCTCGCTTCTTTGTCGGAAAGATTGAGAAAATCCGGGAGTGTATGCCAGCAACTCAGGTCCTCCCAAACGGACAGCCTTCACGTGATTGTGATGCCCATCTGACATTGATACATCCTACATGTCCAGAGGAAGTCAAGCGGATAATTCACAAGACCTCTGCAAAGACATGTTCGCTTGACCCGGTGCCTACAGTTCTTGTTAAACAACACGGTGACCTCCTAGCTCTGCATATTTCGTGTCTGATTAATGCGTCACTGCGTGATGGAGTCTTCCCAGACTGTCTGAAACTGGCATATGTTACCCCAGTATTGAAGAAATCTTCACTTGATCACAACGATCTGGCTAACTATCGCCCAGTATCAAATTTGCCTTTTCTGGCCAAAGTGACTGAGAAAATTGTCGCAAGTCGTCTGACAGCTTATCTGCAGGGCAATGATCTACATGAGTGCCTACAGTCTGCATACAGAAAGAATCACAGTGTGGAGACGGCACTACTGAAGGTCTCGGATGACATCCTAACATCAATTGATTGCAGAAAAGCAGCTGCCCTAGTTCTGCTTGACCTGTCAGCTGCATTTGATACCATCGATCATGCTGTTCTGCTTGAGAGACTTAGAGAAGATTTTGGAATTGAAGCAACTGCACTCCAATGGTTTGAGTCTTACCTCAACGACAGAAGACAAGCTGTGGTCATCAATGGCAAGCTATCACCTGAGACCACCCTTAGCTACGGAGTTCCGCAAGGCTCTGTCCTCGGTCCCTTGCTCTTCACACTCTACATCACCCCTCTTGGCTCTATCATACAGCGACATGGTCTTAGCGCACATTTCTATGCAGACGACACCCAGCTCTACCTAACTTTTGATCCAAAAGTTGGAGGCGCTGAGGAACGTGCAGCTGCAGCCATCAGTGCTGCCATCGAAGAGATTCGATGTTGGATGAGACGCAACTTCTTGAAGCTAAATGAAAAGAAAACCGAGTATCTCCTTTTGTCTTCACCACACATGGGAAATAAGATCACTGGTACTCCTATTCTAGTCGGTGAGGAAGCTGTATCTCCCAACAACAAGGCTAGAAATCTTGGAGTAGTCTTCGACAGAACTATGAGCATGAAGGATCACATTTCGCGTGTCTGTCAGTCTGCATTCTACCATCTCCGCAGGATTGCAGAGATCAGACACTGTCTCACCAGAAGTGCCGCGGAAAACCTCATTCATGCTCTAATAACCTCAAGGCTGGATTTCTGCAACTCTCTCCTTGTCGGCTTACCATCATCAGCCATCAAACGTCTCCAGGCGGTCCAGAATGCTGCTGCTCGCCTTCTGATGGGAATCAGGAAGTTTGACCACATCTCGCCTACACTCCATGAGCTTCATTGGCTGCCAGTGCACTGCAGAGTGCAGTATAAGATCTTGCTGCTTGCATTTAAGGCTCTACATAACTTGTCCCCTGGCTATGTATCTGCTCTCATCAGTGTACGTCAGCTACGACCAGGACTACGCTGTGCGGGACTCGTTCTTCAAGTGCCCAGTACCCGTCTAAAAACATACGGGGATAGAGCCTTCTCTTCATCTGCTCCGCATCTTTGGAACTCTCTACCTGTCCAACTTCGAAATTGTAACAACATTGATACCTTTAAATCTGAACTCAAAACCTATCTTTTCCGGCAACATTGCGAATAATATGTGACATATTGAGGGAGCCAGGCGCCTTTGAATGCTTTTGCAGATAAATGGCGCTATACAAATGCTGTTCATCATCATCATCATCATCATTAGAGGGAGGTCAGTTTTCATGTGCAGAAGGCCACAATCTGCTGACACCAGCCTTGGTGGAAATACTATTAATGGGTGTACAATGCAAACATTCCATAAGGCCTGTTTAACATAAAACTTGAGGCTAACTCTGGTGATTGACAACACCTGTTATTTGGTAAGCACCTGAAAGGTGTAGATTTCCCCATGAGAGCCAACACCTTTATGTGTCTTTAACGTCCCTAAATACCTCAGGTAAGGCCAAACTGGCTCTGATAATCCAATTTTTGTTCGCTCTATTATCGGGTTGGTGTTTGTCACGTTAGTCGGACTCCGAAATAAATGGAATCTAATTCTATTGGCATTGTTTATCTAACGTTTTCCTTTGTCAAAATGAGAGCACGATTAGACAGGATTTTAAAAATATATATACAAGTTATTCCATATGTTTTCAGGAATTCCTGCCTGCGGTGACCCAGGTGAACCTTTGCATGGTAATCGTTTACCAGACGATAGAACGACTTACTCTGTCGGTGCTACTCTTCATTTCACCTGTCAGGAGGGCTATACATTATCTGGAGAAAGCATTTTAAGGTGTATGAATAATGGAGCATGGACTCATCAAAGACCATCGTGTAAAGGTAAAGCGACTGTTTTTTCAATGAATAAGAAATGATAATTGAGTCTTATTTACCCACAGAGTAGCCCCGCCATCATTAATACTGCTCTTCCTCATGCTCTTGTAGTCCCATTATTCCAGCAATTACCAATAGCCTATTGGCACCTGGCTGGATACTGACAACATAATATGGATTTAAGTCTTGCCAAAGGACATTTATGCCGGGTTGAGATACAAACCCTCAACGAATGAAATGAGAGTCAAGTGAATGAACTACTACACCATATTTCGTTTTTGAAAACTCATGTGAGGTCAGTGTCAACTTTTACAGATGATTCTCCGAAATTAATGAACATTTTATGACGTCATGCTCTGAGACGGGGGTGTAAATGCTAGCGTAGTGACAATTATTTACCTCTCTTTAGTATGTTGAATAAATCTAGTCATCTGATTAGTTGAAATTGGGGTCGTGATTTTAGCCATGCCCGCCTAACAGTCAATATTTAATGAGAACGATGCCCGTTGACTCGGTTAACAGGCCGCATAGTTAAATTTGGCTGAAATCCCCATTGGCTTACGTGTGAAAAGTTTCGTTGTGCGAGCGCGGATACCATACAGTGCAGTATGTGTGCGATTCCCGAATGATCGTAACATTCAGGCAAATTTCCGGCTAAGATTAACAAACAGTGTCACAGATTTTCTGTGATGTTTTATCCAATCTTTACTCAAGAAAAGGATAAGGTTAGAATTCTTTGTAGTTTTTTTGTTCGTGAATTCGGTATATAAAAGATATATAGACTGCTTTGGTGTTCGAACAGCAATGCCTCTCATAGCAGTCAATATATCTAAATATCAAACTTCAGTAATATGCTGCTGAAAATCGTTTTAATACTAAATCATGAAAAAAGGCGTCGTTGAAACTTCCGACATGATTACCGTCAATCAAAATTGTAATTCATGACGGATAACTATAATGTATGTATGTTGATAAATAAACAAAATTAATATAACAAATTGTACCAACACTATGTTTGGATGTCAAGAGAAACATAAGCATCCATCAATGAACTATGAACAATGACATGATATTCATCAAGTCTTTCCTGTTTTCCTGAATAGCTGTCGAGTGTGAGGGAAGCCCACCAGAGGTCGCCCTTGCATCCACCATGATACTAGGATCAGTGTATCAAGATATAGCTCTATACACCTGTCAAGTTAGTTATATTCCTGATAGTGAACCAATCAGCTTCTGTCAGCATATAGGCACATGGAGTACACCTAACTTTACATGTACAGGTAAGATAATATCTATTTATTAATTCAATGTTCTTAATACAGGGTAGACACTTCGGTACAATAAAAAGTTGTATTTAGCGCAGGTACATGGTTTGTTTTACCTGTCAGCTAAATATGCATTGTAAACCTTGGAATTGAGTAACCAGGGGACTGACTGCTTTAAGGCCTATCCGAGGAACTGCGTAATGAGGACTAATGCCATATTAGAGGGTGCTAGCGGATCGGCTTTCTTAAGACCTCTGCTCTAACACTGAGCTTTCGTGAATATACAAAAATAGATAGCATAGTGATGTGACTATAAAGAACAATTAAGCTCGCTGTAGCGATGATTCTAATCTAAGGCCACTGAATTTAGTTGCTAATGTCTTCCCTTGTTCTTGATATTTACTGCAAATCTGTTTTGTATTCCCAGCACTCAACCCATGTTACAGTAACCCCTGTATAAATGGAGGTACTCGCCATGAAGTAGATGGTTCATCGTTTACATGTACATGTACCCAAAACTACACTGGTTCCACCTGTGATGAAGTTAAGGCATCCAAGATATATGTGTTGTGGACTAGTGGTTAGAGCTCCTGACAGTAAACACGGTACGGGTCGGGGTTCGAATCCCTGCCGCATCCCAACTTCCTTTGACAGGACATTGATCTACGCTTGCCACATTCTAACTTTTAAAAATGTAGTAAGTGGGTACGTGGTAGGATTCATTTCTTCAATGCACTGAGCAATACGCCTGCCGGAGCTAAATCCGACTTAACCATTGTACTTCGCTCATGTCGTTCTTCAAAAAAAAATCTTCCACGGCCTTCAATGCAAGTACCATAACTAACTTTTACTTTAATAAACATAACCAATTTCACCACTCCAGCCCACCTGCTATTTAAATACTTTTTTAAATTTTGAACCTACATGGTTTGTCATTCTTTCAGAGATAAGGCTTTAATACGAAACCATTCCCTTTTACTAGGCAAGCTTCTCTGTAAAGCACAGAATCACAAACAGGACCTGGAATGACATTGTATCAAGATATTAATCTTTTTTAATAACAACTGCAAAGACTTTCACAACGGCTTACTTCGAATCATAGGGTCTTTATTTATTATTTAACCATTATCTGTGATGCTACCTTGGTATTTCTAATTTATGTCATTCTTTTCACTACCATCCTAGTTCCCACAACAACCTCTTCACCTACTGTTTCTTCTCCACCAAAATCAACTTCTGCTGAAGGTTCTTCAAGTTCCATAGCAACTGTCATAGGAAGCGTTGTTGGTGCTATTCTTGTGATTGTTATCGTTATAGTTCTCATCATCATCTTATACAAGCGAAGAAGGTTAGAGAGTTACCTTGTACTTAACCCGTCCTTCTCATCAGTACATTCTCATCGTACTCTTTCACGCAAGGGGCTACCTTCATCAGAATTTTTTTTCGTTCAGAGTCCTTACCAGGTAAGGAAGAGTGCTATTTCTCAGTCTTTCTGTTCGGCATTTAAAGTCTCTCAATCTTTCACTGTGTCTCAATCGTCGATTCGTGCTCTGCATCTCTGGGAGCCTGTCGCGAAAGTGCTTGTAGAGCGATTCTGCGAACCTTAGGCAAAGATGTTCCCTTCTGTCAGAGAGGGATTGCAGACCTGAAATCTGGAGGGCATGTTCGTAGCTGTGGTATCGATCATGAAAAATGATACGAAGGGCTCTTCTCTGGACTCTCTCGATATCATTGGCCTGTTCAGATGTAATGGATGAATTCCAAACTGGAACACAGTACTCAAGCACAGGTCGAATGTAGCACGTGTAAATTGTGAGGAGATCTTCCACAGGGGCCCGAATGATGTAGAATTTTCGCGATGCCCTTCCTGTGATATCACGAACGTGGCTGTCCCAACGTAGGTTATGCTGCAGTATGACAC
This sequence comes from Strongylocentrotus droebachiensis, assembly GCA_035222895.1. Classification (NCBI taxonomy): domain Eukaryota; kingdom Metazoa; phylum Echinodermata; class Echinoidea; order Camarodonta; family Strongylocentrotidae; genus Strongylocentrotus; species Strongylocentrotus droebachiensis. Next base: position 18,664 of record JAVYIG010006826.1, read on the forward strand.
CCAGAAGCTTGAGCTCTTTCACTTCCTGCAGAGTTGCATCATCTAACTCAAGATGCAAAGGTGGAAGTTCGGTCCGTGAGAAGGACAATCTCATCGATTTGCACTTTGACGAGTTGATGCGAAGACCGTTATCCAAACACCATTGATGGAACAGCGTTAAGGTGGAAGGCATCATGTTGCTTGACCCTCGTCTGCGGCTTTCTGCAAAAGTTATGTCATCGACGTATTTCCATCTGGATATACCTGCTGCGTCTGTCAATGCGTCATTAATCAACGCAAGGAAAATTGCTGGCCCAAGGCGAGTACCCTGGGATACACCTCCAACTGGAGTAAGAGAAGATGAAAGTACTCCGTTGTATCTTGTCATCTGTTCTCGTCCATGAAGAAAGCTACTGATCCATGGCAGCAGGGATGGTCGAGCACCCATTGCGAAGAGTTTATTTATTGCGATATTGTGATTGACTAAGTCGAAAGCTTTTGAGAAATCAGTTACAACAATGGTGGAAACAGTTTGGAGCCGATCAGCATTGGTGTGGAGGAAATGTAGAAGATTTACGAGATAATGAGCAGTGGAATTTCCTCTCCGACTTCCATACTGTTGAGGGTCAATGTTAGGTTCGATATCTGCCAGTAGTTGGCGATAGATGAAGAGTTCAGCCAATTTTGCAAAGTGGTCAGTCAGGGAGATTGGTCTCAGTTGAATTATTGTGGGAGGAGATTTCTTTGGGACCGGAACGACAATAGATCTTTTCCACTGTGACGGGACTTTACCTTCCCTATATGAGGTGTTTATGATGTCACATATGGGTGAACTCAGCTCTGCTGCGAACTCACGAATCAGCTTTGCGGAAACTCCATCTGGTCCACAGCTTATACCAACTGGTGTCTTTTTCAGCTCACAGTACACTTTCCATGGATGAATCTCCATGACACTTGAAGGGTTTATGGGCTGATACGCTGGTAGTTGTCGTAAGTCTAATGGGGGAACGTTTGATGAGATGTCAGTAAAGTGGTGATTGATTGCATTAGCAATGGCCTGGCTATCAGTTATTTCCACTCCAGGAACCCTGATAACATTGAGTGATGATGAGTTACTAGTCGCAATTTTAACAAATTTAAACCATGCACTTGGGTTCTGGTTTTTCAGTCTTTGGATCCGATTCTTGTAGTAATCTACTTTTGCTTTCTTGATTTCTTTTATGACTTTGTCCTTCAAACTTGACCACTCGGGACTGCAGCTACTGAAAGCAGCCTGTCTGCGCTTGATCAGTTCCTTTACCACTGGTGTGATCCAAGGTTTGTCCTTGCAGTGGACCTTTACTTCTCTTGATGGGAAGAATAACTCAATGGAAGAATTGAGGTCATTGTAGAAGTCAGGTATCGAAAATCGGTGACTACTCTTTTCTCTGCCGTATCCTTCTTGGATATGAGAAGAACTGGATAGGTGTAAGTGACTGGGGTTTGGGCCTATGCGTCATAGTTCTAGGATTGTGGTTCGATCCTTGAAGTTAACTCTGGGGTGGTCATTAATGGTCAAATGTTTATAATAAAAAGTAATGGGATCGGTGTCTAGGAATAATGGGGTTATTTCTATGGATAATGGAGGTGGGAGAAAGGTGAATGACTGAAGGGAGGGGGAGTGATACAAGTACTACATAACAATATTGATAACATATTTACCCTTTTTACCAACATAAACATTAAAATGTTTTATTGGTTTTTCTGTAAATTCAATATCATAATTTGTTTGTATCTAATTCTTTCATGTTCAGTACTTTTGTTTTATTCAAATTAATCTTTGGATCTGCAAAATATTCAAAATCGTCCAACTCCTAAATAACATTATTTACTGAATCCATTAAATCAACACATAATGTGGTATCATCTGCAAATTGTGTTATTTTTTACTTCGCTAACCTTCTGAACTTCTATATCTTTGGTTGCAATACTAATCCCTCTTATCTTATGGTTTTCTCGAATTTTATTTGCTAGTATTTCTGCCACTAAGATAAATAACGAAGCTGATAATGGGCAGCCTTGGCGAACTCCCTTTTGAATATAAAATGTTTCTGACAACGTCAATGCTGTGAATCCCTACCATGGGCATTGTTGTTTAAAGCTTTAATCCATGCTATTAAGGAACTCTTGAAATGCATACGTTTCAATGTCTCAATAAGAAATGAGTGATTTATATTATCAAACGCCTTTTTTAAATCTAAAAATAAACTGATACCGTCAATATTTGTTAATTTACAATAATCAATAACGTCTTGTACAAGGCTTATGTTTTCACTTGCAGTTCTACCCTTTACAAAACCTCTTTGATCAGCTGAAATTATACCTGGCATATTTTGCTGTAGCCCTATTGACAAAACACGTTATGCAATTTTATAATCTTTAGGAGAGAAATCGGTCGCCAATTATCAAGAAACTCCTTGGTGCCCTTTTTGTACAAAAGAGTAAGAATAGTTTGACGTTGTGTGAACGAGAGCCCTTGCCTCCCATACCCTTTGTTTAAATTATTTATTAACATGTCCATTATCCGTTCCAAAAAACATTTATAACATTCAATACTCAGTCCGTCACTCCCAGGTGACTTATTCAAATTTATAGTAGACAATGCATCCGTCTCTTTTAACAGAAATTTACAGCTCTCAGCTTCCTTTTCTGTCAATCACTTCATGTTCACATTTCTGAAATAATCAAAATTATTTGCTTCACAGTCTTCTGTCTTACTATACATCATCTTATACAAATTGTTAAATCTCTTTTAAAATATATTTACTGTTCACAATTGTTTTACCACCTTTCTCTATATAATGTAACTCTTTTTTTCCCCTCTTAGTTTCTCAAGCTGTATTATTAAGAAAGTTAGACCCCCCCCCCCCTCAACAAAAAGCAGCGATTCTGGCGTCTGTCATTTTCTGAATTAAGAACCTACGGAAAGATGAGCCTTCAGAGTAACGCATCTTTCGGAATAAATTCAGATCCTTTGGAAATATGAGCCTTTAAATAAAAAATATATTAACAAATAACCGGAATTTACTATTTACATTAAATAGAACGCCAATGTTGGAACGCCACGGTGGAAACTGTATTCGGACCGGCCAGACTTCCGGTGACTGATGTCACAGTAGTCTATTAAATAAAATAAGAGGAAAACTTTTATTAAAGATATTACAAAGTTTCTGGAAATTTTGAAAAATGGGTGGAAAGTGATTCTTTACAATTTTGATATATTTGGATGACCCTGTGGATGTATTAAAAACACTAGAATCTTTAGCCCCTAAAACTCTTCTGCTTTCGAGAAAAATTGAATATAAAGATTTATCGGTGCTCCCGGTAAATTTTGATAAATTTCAAATAGTTCCTACGGCTGTACAATGGTAGCTGCGACCATGAAAATCTCAGAATATGTAGTTGTAATAATAATAATATTTAATTTTTATATAGCGCTTAAAGGTAAAGACCAGTATTGGAAACGCCCCAATTTCAAAAAATGAAATGGAAGCTCTTATTACCAATCATGTGAAAGAATATGTTTTGACTAATACATGATGATAACAAATTTGCCTGGAAACCGCCTACTAATTGATATATTTGGTAAATTAGTTTATCTACATGGTCTGTGAGAGATAAACGCACGTGTCGCGCACGTGTGCGTACAGTGCTTGTAACTTTACGACGACTGGGCCATATATCTTATCAATTTGATTATTCCAGAACCTTGCAGTACACACCAATACTTAAATGCTAGATGATCAACCTTTTCTGATCGATTCCACAACGTTTCTTTCACAATGCAATCGCATGACCATGACTGGTCTTTACCTTTAATACAAATGTCTCTACAAATGTGGTATATAATTTCTGAACGGGAATAGCTAATCGGTCGATTTTAGTCAAGAAACATTGTTTTATAGCTTAATTAATATCTTGACCTTGAGAGGGAGCTATACAACATAAAGTGTTTATTATTTACAATTTCATAACTTTAGAGTCGATTTCGACCGCGACAACGATCAGTGAATACTGTAGGATCGCATATGCTTCCAATATGTTCATTTGAACCAAATTCACGACCCCATACCAAAACTTTGTATTACCTTTAAACATATCTAACAGGAAAGTATGAATTGATAAATCATGTAAATTATACACATATAGAATTCGCAATCTTTTAAATATTTGCACTTTCTCTAAAAGAAGAGCCTAAACTGCTTTGGGTTCAAGAATCAATCGATGATACCGAAACGGAGAAACAGTTAATTTTTAAAATGAATCGTAATTAAATCTTGATGTTGAATGGCAGGGATTTCATTTAATGATTTTGTTTGCAAATGTTGGCATTTAATTTTTGTTTCAGTGTTATTTCCCCGACACAACTGCTACACAACGCAGCATTTGCTTGTCTGATTTTGTTTTCTAAATTATTATGTTACCATTTCTCATAAGGAAAAACATCAATTTCACACTGTATCATCATGATTGGTAGCAGAGATAGCAAATCGTATTCAAATGATGTTTGTTACCTTCTTTTTCCTTATTTGTTAAATCATGTTATTTCTTTTAGGCCTTGCAGCACCAATTATTAGAGCTGTTTGCCAAGTTTCTAGTGACGGCGAAACTTATTGGAACTCCAGTATAAGATGTCAAGAGAATATCACTCGAGAATTAAGGAGAATATTGATGGCAAGTTACATCTTGATTACTTTGGATGCTCTTCCAGTTGTTATGAAGAGGTAGACCGCGGCGATTTGTATAAGCCTGTACATGAATGGCAACTGCGCGCAACAGAGCTAATATGGCTTTCTCAGTTCTTCCCATCTTCGGGTTACACGAACTTTGGTGACTAATCAAGCCCTAACCTCAGACTGGTCTGGTTTATGTTTGTGAAGAAACAAAATCCGTCCTTGTCAAGTTTAACTGACACTTTTTGACAAGCCTAAACAGCAAATCCACGAGAATTGGCGTCCTGACCCGACTTTTTTAAAATACAATATAAATACTCACAAGACAGTTCGTTTGAAGGACCAACACTTCGTAATTGTTTGATCGTATAGCATGTTTTTCACAAACATGTACATGCACAAATATTAGTCTTATCTCTAGGACAATCTTTGAAAATTTTGTGATTATTTGCATTCAGTTTACACGACCTTTCGTGAATAGAGGGGCATGTTTTCACAAAATATCGGGTAGCGCGACGTAAAGCATCCAACCTTTTGTGAATATAGGGGTACGTTTTTACAAAAGGTCGTGTAATCCGACAAACCGACTAGACGCGAACATCCGATGGAACAAAATAAGCCTACGTGTACTTAGCTTTACGTCTTCATTAAAAGAAAGAAAAGAAGAAAAACTAGCATGTTCAAACCCATCTGTATAGTTAAGTGTGGAAGAGAAAGTTCTCCAAATTATTATTGAAAACTATGCAATATACGATGAATGATAAATGTGATGGTATACTTTATATTATTAGTAGTAGAGTAGCAATGGCTCAGTGGCAAAACAGTGTTTTTTATCGGGAGGTCCGGGGTTCGAAACCAAGACGATGTGCTAGTGCCCATTGATTTGTAAGGCATTATTAAATCATCATTACCAAGTCCCTGGCTGCTTATTTACAAGCAATCGCATCCTACATAGCAGTCAGGTAAAAATAATCTATCAAACCAAACTTAAGTAAAGGGTCTAAAATAAGAAGCTTAGCGTACTTTCAGACCCCTACACATTCGTGTCTCCAATTACGGCTTGTGATGCTTTGAGGTATCTTGTTGTAATGAACGCAGAAAGTCTAATGTCGGTTGTCGTGTAATGATAGTTACCTTTTCTGTCATAGGTAGCCGGTCTTATAGTGGGAATAGTAAATAACGTGATGTTTGTCGAAGAGGATGTGCTAGCATCAGCCCAAGAGAATGGGAATTATACTTCCCTCATCGTCCAGGTCTTGGAATCTCAGTTGAATACCGTCGACGTTGGTAACAGCACGCTTGCTGCAACTTATCCTAATATAGCAGTTCAGGTAAACAAGACCTTAACTCTCACACATCTGTACATTCTTTCCGCCCATATTGAACGTTGTACACAGTGGTACATGATTTTGTTAAGATGATTGACATGTTGACTGGGTTGCAGAAGACGTGGTTCGGACCCCCCCCCCCCCCCTTGTACAAGTAGGACGGAGTTTTATGTGGCCGAATACTTAACAAAAGTAAAGCTGTCACGTTTGCCGTTGAATATTGCGGAAAATAAGCATCTAATAGCACTGACCATCATGTATATTCGTCCTCTATAGACATTGTCCAATAGAAGTCTTAAAAGATGTATGGAATATTGTATATAACCTTTTTCTAATTTCTGTTTTAAATCACCTGTTGAGATACACACTCTGTCCGGACACGCAATAGCCTCTTGTCGATGGCCATTGCGTTGTTGGAGTCCTTAAATTCCCGAAGCGTTCGTAGACACGCAACGCCATGGTATACCCCATTTAGGATATTTCCCAATCATCCCAAGGGCCAGAGGGTATTTTTATGCTGATTATTTGTCTGGGGGGTCTACAGGCATATTGCAATATGGAAACGAAGTTGTGCTAGTGTTTAATCTCGATTGTGTCACTTCATTAATGTTGAGAGTATGCTTGATATAATTTTTGTGGGTAAAAGGGGAAAGAAACTCCCCAAAAAGGGGTCTAGTTTCCAAACGCGTAAATGTGTATGTGTATTATGATTTTGTGATAGTATGGTATAATTTTGTGAATGTGTACTCAATGTTTAGAGCAGCAATATCGCATATTTAGAACCCATTTTATACCCGCTCCAACGGTAAAAAAAGGGTCATTATTGGTCACTCTTTTGGATTTGAAGTGACACCACTGATAGTTGGCTGTCCTGGTCCTGTGAATAGCTGGAGGAGAGGTGTGTAAATAGCTTGGTGGGTTGTTCCTTTATGGAAGTTAGGTGAGAGCCCAGAGGCCGGTAGTTGACTTGTAAAATAGTTTATGGTATTATTGCATAATTATAACTGCACATACTTTCCTGTAGGTGCTTGACGTACCTTCAGACACTGCTGGAAACGGAATAGTGGTCACCATTCTAAGTATGGACACCGGTAACCTGAGCAACAGTGCCATCATGGTAGAAACCCACCAAGACGACCCTAATGATTCTGTCCCAAGGGACACCTTTGCCAGGGTTGTTGTACCCATCGAGGTAGCCCAAGTTTTCACTACTCCAGAGTTCACGGAAGGCCCTTCAAGTTCTAATTACACTACCAATGGAGACAACCACGGCACAACTACCGCTTCAGGAGTGTCTAGTGGTCCTGTGAAAATGGTGGATGAAAGCGCTATCGAGTCTCTCAGGGTTTCTTTCGTTGTGTATGCCAATGATGTCATGTTTCCTTCACCAAGTCTTACTCTACTCAACCGGGAGATTAATACACCAGTGGTGTCCTTAACAATCGGTGGACAGAAGATAGAGGATCTCATGGAGCGTGTCAATATCACTTTCTATAGATTCGAGGTAAGCATGGTATGGTGCACTGAAAAGTTGTGACAAATGCTCCGGTGACAATTGCTCTATCACTATTCCATTATTAACACAATTCGTAGCTTCGGTCTTGGACCAAAGACAATACCTATACACCTAAAACTAAACAAAAAATAATAATTACTTGGAAACCTAATCCCACCACTATATACAAAAAATCTCACAAAACACACCCGGATCAATCATCACCAACTGGAGCATATTCCCATTAGAAACGAGCGGTAGTAACAACAACAGTGACTGGTGTTTTAAACAATCAATATTCAATCAGTTAATCATTTGTTCACTACTGTTTATCCATTACACTAACCGATGTTTTGGTAAAACCCAGATGCTTAAAATTAGATAGGCCTATATACAGTATACATTTATTATACTTAAAGATATCGTAAATAGGCATGTGCTTAGTTCTGTTGCCACTGGTTATGGGCCGCCCGTCTCTAAATTGTAATATATATATATATATATATATATGGTTATAATTTACTGCTTTCAGCCTGACTCCAGCGATCCTACTTGTACCTTCTGGGAGTTTAATCTTGGTAAATGGTCTGTGGAGGGATGTCAACTGTTACCTGATAACACCGTCAATAGCTCCAGTAATGAATACTACACATGCGCCTGCGACCACCTGACCAGCTTTGCCGTTTTAGTGGTACGTTATTCCTTCCACATGTTGGAGATATATCGCTTTTTTTTTCCTTCTCAAACTGAATGAGTAGTTTGTTAACGTAGTCACCTCAAACTATTAACATCTAAGTAAACATGAGACTGCTGTTGAATAGATAGGATCCTATATGAAGGTTTATCAGTAAAAGCTGCATGTCCTACTTGTTAATTTTTTGATAATTCACTTTATTGGTCATTCATCTTGACCGTTTTGCAAATGAAAATAATGCCGAACAGACGTGAAAATAGATTTCACACTTTTTAAACCAAAATAATAAACAAAGATTTGTTCATTTAAAAAAATATACTGTTAATCGTACGAAATGCAGAGCAATGCACGGTTAACTTACTTCCCACGAGGTCCTTGACTGGGGATAGGGAGATTGTTTATTCTGGGTTCCTCAAGGACAGCTAGTATTTTAGTTTACAGGACAAGTGATGAAGGTAGAATAGGTCGGTCATTTTCAATATGTAGCAGAGTCTCAGCCTGGCAACCATGTACTCGGGATGGCCAGATATCACCATTCGCCTTTATCTAGAGGCCTCAAGTTTCCCCCAAAGCTTAGTTCACCCAGCGCGGATCCACGGGGGGGGGGGGGGAAGGCCCGACGCCCCCCTCCCCCTCCCACCCCCGTGGATTGGAAAAACAAGGGTTAAAAATAGATGGTAACCACACATTTACCTTTTTCTTTTCTGTTTATCAAGGGAGGGGGTGTTGAGTAAAATTAAAATAAAACAATTTTATTTGTAGTGCTCACTACAACCCCCCCCCCCCCTAAGCGAAAATAACGGTCGGCGCAAATTTAACATTTCCGCCTCCTCCACCCCCCCCCCCCCCCTCCCCCTCCCCCCCTTTTGGTAAATCCTGGATCCGCCACTGGGTTCACGTGAGTTTTGTTTAAAAGTTTTAAGATTAATTGGTTTTAAGGTTAGACAGGTTGGATTTAATCAAGAGACATGGGTAGTGAACGAATTAAAAACATTACTGACAGGTACATTGCTCGCCCGAAGTTCTAAAGTTAATGACATATGTAAGAAGAGATTGTCATCATCACAATAAAATTAGGATTTATAAAATTGAATGGCGTGACGTGGCTTGTTTGCATGTTTGCATGATTTCACCTGACGTGTTACTTTTAAACTTGTTATCAATGAGTGAAATTCATAATGTATACAGATTCACTAATTCTTTACTGTAATCTTATTTTATTGCTCACGCACACGGGTCACGCTGAAGAACATACATGTTGATGCAGTACCTCCGAAACCTGCACTCCGTATATTGAGTATCATTGGGTGTGCTATATCATGTGTGTGTCTGGTCATCGCTATCGCATCCTATCTTACTATCAAGTAAGTCAAAATGTTTGTGGCTGTGTTTTTTTTTACCCATCCTCTTCCCATCCCCAAGACAATTATTTAATAAGATAGAATCAGTCTAAATCAATGAATTTATACAGAAACAACTCAATATAATAAACTCTCAAACCAGTTCTCATCATGAGGGGATTTGATCCCTCTGATATGTTATGACTATGAAGAAAAAACAATATATATACATAGATATATGTCTCTGGATGCAATTCCCTTTGTCAACTTTTGTTCCCCATTTGTATATTTTTTTCTTTCTCAATTCTATTATTTATTTTTGATATATTCTGTGTTTAAGTGTAATGTCACGATTTGCATGTGTAGTATGTGAAAGGCAAACATCTGATATAAATAATCTTACATGTCATGTTTGTGAAGATAACTTAGTTTCCTTACGGGCTCTGGAAGATGATTTTGGTTTAAATACATATTACTATACAACATCAGACTATGATAAGAAAATTCATGATTCAAATTCCGAAGAGAAATTTGTAACTGTTGCCCATTTTAATTGTAGAAGTTTGAAGAAGAATATTGACAGTCTTGAATATGTTTTATCAGAAATCAAATGTCCATTTTCTATAATACCACTATCTGAAACTTGGTTAAAAAATGATGAATGTGTAAACATAAATGGTTACCAGTTTGTTGGAGAAGAGAGAGCCGAGAAACGTGGTGGAGGAGTAGGTTTTTATATAGGGAATGGCTTGAAATTTAAGAGACGTTCAGATCTTGATATTTTAATGACTTCATTGAAGTTCTTTTTATTGAAATATACTGTAAATATTCAAATAAAATTCTTGCTATCTTCTATGGACCACCTGCTCAATCAGTTCCTTTTTTTCTAAATGCATTATAAATACCCCTGCATCAAGTAACAACAGAGGAGAAAGAATGTATTTTAATTGGCGATTTTAATTTAGACTTTTTAAAGATTTCTTCGTTCAACAATTTAAATAGTTTTATTGATATTTTAAAGTCTTATTCTTTTGCTCCCTTGATTCTTAAACCTACAAGAATAACTACACAATCTGTCACCCTCATAGACAATATATTTACGAACAGACCTGAAAATAATATCAATGCTGGGATACTCCTCACTGATGTGAGTGTTCATCTCTCTATTTTTGGTCAATTGCAATTTCTCATTCATGATGATGATCCTGGTGCAATATACAAGCGTGCAATAAATGACTCAAATATTTCTATGTTCTGTGAAAGGCTACTTATGACAAACTGGGGTGAGATTTTTAAATTTGATTATGTTAACAGTGTTTTTGATGTTTTTATGAAATATTTTCTTGAAACGTACAATAAATGCTTTCCATTTCAAAAAATGAAAATTAAACAGAGACAAGAAAAGCCTTGGTTTGATGCTGAACTTAAACAAATGTGCAAAAAGAAAAATATTTTATTTCGGAAATATATCAAAAATCCATCTCGTTATCGGAAAAATGTATACTCGTGTTATAGAAATGTTGTAAACAGTGAGATACGAAAACATAAACGAGAATATTATTTTTCCAGATTTAAACGTGTCAAAAGTAATATTAAGGCAACTTGGAAAACCATAAATGATATTTTAATGAAAGCTCGGGAAAAAATGCAATGTGATTTTATTGAACAAAATGGTATACAGATACATGATAAACAGGCCATTGTCCAAGGATTTAATAAGTTTTTTAGCACTATTGGTAGGGAGACTGTAAATAGTATACCTGATGCCTCCGTTGATTTATTGCATTTTTATCCTAAAATGGACTTTTCGAAATCTATATTTATGAAACCAGTTGAGATTTCTGAAATATTTGAAATTGTTAAAAAACTTGAATCATTTAAAACCCCAGGATATGACGATGTTAATATTGCCGTTCTAAAGAAATCTATTGCTACATTTGTTACACTGCTTTGTAATTTATTCAATATGTCTTTACAAGTTGGTGTTTTTCCTACTGCTTTCAAGAAGGCTAAGGTAATTCCTGTGTACAAAAAAGGAGATAAACATATTTTAAATAATTATAGACTGATATCAATTTTATCTACTTTCTCAAAAATCTTTGAAAAGCTAGTTTATAGTCGTCTATTTTCCTTCTTATGTAAAAGAGATATATTATACCATAAACAGTATGGGTTTAGACAAAATTACAGTACATATATGGCTCTTTTGGATTTTACGAATATTATTGCTAAATCATTTGAAGATAACAAAGTTGTTATTGGAATATTTTTAGATCTTACCAAAGCATTCGATTGTATAAGTCATCAAATATTATTACACAAATTACAATTTTATGGTATTCGGGGTTCTGTACTTAAGTGGTTTTCCAGTTATTTAAATAATAGAGTACAATATGTATGTATAAATAATTTATCTTCTGAGATTGCACATAACCCATTTGGTGTCCCTCAGGGATCAGTGTTTGGTCCGTTACTGTTTTTATTGTATATTAATGATATTCAATTCGTAAGTAACATCTTACAGTCGATAATTTTTGCAGATGATACAAGTTTATTTTTGTCTCGTAAAAATATTGATACATTGTGTTTTACTGTTAATACGGAACTTAAATTGATTGATACATGGTTTAAAGCAAATAAATTAAAATTGAATGCACAAAAACCATGCTGTATGTTATTTCAGCCCAAAAATAAAAATATTAATACATCCTGTATGGAAATAAGTATCAACCAACAAAAAATATCGATAGTAAATTCAACCATTTTTTTAGGAGTAAGAATTGACAACAAACTGACTTGGAAAGAACATGTACATTATGTATCATGTCAAATATCTAAAGCTTTGGTGCAATGAACATAATTAAAACAATTGTACCTTTTAATATTCTTCTTAATCTGTATAATACCATGATTCTACCCTATCTTATCTACTGTAACATAGTGCGGGGAGATTGTGCTGAAACTCATTTAAATCGAATTTTAATTCTTCAGAAACGGGCAATACGAATTATTTTAAACTTACTTCCTTTTTCCCACACTGCTCCTATATTTAGAAAACATAGTATATTAACAATTTATGATATACATAAGCAACATATTGGTATCTTTATGTTTTCTTACTCTAAAAATATACTTCCAAAGTTTCTAGATGACTGTTTTATTTGTAATAGAAATGTGACGAATTATGAAACTCGTCAATCAAATCTTTTCCACCTGCCAATATTTACTTATGATTTCTCAAGAACAACAATTATTTATGCCGGACCAAAATTATGGAACAAACTACCTCAAGAACTCCAAACATGCCAAACTGTATCAATTTTTAAAAGAAAACTTAATAAGTATCTTGTAAATGAATATGTATAATTACTATTATTTTTTTTACATAAATGCCTTTTCTGTTTCTTATCTTTTTGTAATGGATTTGTCCGGTTTAGTTTTGATAATTGATGCTTTGTGTTATTTTAATCTCTGTATTTTTATCTCGTTTTTAATAAATTTAAGAAACTGTTTATGTAAACTTTGTTTTTTCCCACCACATTATGATTTAAATTGAAGATGTTTCATTTTAACGTTTGTTAATGTATATATATATGCATATAAATTGTACTTGTGTTTTTTTAAATCAGATGTAGAAATAAAACTTGAACTTGAACTTGAACATGATAATGTACAAAAGTGATTGAAAATGAAAGAGTTAAAAGTAAATCTTAAAACAGAATAAGTGATGTCTATCAGTAAAACAATGGCAAAGACATTTCAATGGTATTTTAAGTACCGATTTTAAGGCTTATATGCCGGCTTACATTCCTCAGGAATAATGATTATTCTGATAACGTAATACGTCATTTGAATGTTCACATTTTTCAATAGAGGATGTGACGATGTTTAAGGCAATTAAAGGGCAAACCAACAGTTCCGACTCTTACGAAACCAATTAGAAAAGAGAAACAGAATGGAGACAGTTAGAATAAACAGGACCAATCATAAGGGAGTTATGAATGTTTGAAACATCGTATTACAAAATCTATGGGAATCTTAAATTGGCAATTTGGAAAGTGGAATGTGACGTAGTTATGGACAACTGAGTCATCTGTCGTTTATAAAAACATAATTAATTTCTGTTTTGCTCTTAGTTGTCTTCTCACTCAGGGCACTACACAAAACATATCATGGATAGCATATTATCACAGATCCTCTAAAAAGAAAGGACCCTCCTGAGTCATGCATTTTGAAGAAAAAAAATTGTTTAAACATATGGAGAATTTTGTTCCGGTACTACGTCATAGTGACTTTACCAATTAAGCTAACATTGAGCACCTATAGATTATTAACATAGAAAAATCACAACTTGTAAACATTCATCCATTCATTATTTTTATTTATATATTTACTCTTTTTTTTCTTTCAATTACTATTATTATTATTTTTGTTTTTTTCGGGGGGGGGGGGGGGGAGTGTCCTATTCCATGCCAACTTTCACCAGTCTGCTTCTAGACGGTGTGTGTATCTCCAAAGCTTTGGAAAAACTTCCACCAGACATGTAAAAGCCTCATCTTGGGCCGTTCTCAAACTTTTTTTGGAGACACATCTGTTCTAAGAAGCCTTTTGAAAAAGTTTTGGTTGTGTGTCAATTTAAGATATGTTTTTCACCACGGTGCAAGTCAGTATATTACATTAACTGCGCTATGCATCGATCGTATTATCAATGCTATCATAACATACTGGTTGTTAATGTAATGATATCATTGGTAATACGATCGATTCATAGCGCAGCTAATGTAATATAATGTCTACAGAGTTTTTCATTTGGAATAAAACAGATGGGGAGACATTATGTCGTATACAGGTCACATTGCACGGAACTGCCCTTGTTAGTACAATCAGATCAACGAATTTTCGTCTATTTCTTTGAAGAAGAAACAAACAAAAAACTAGCCAGACAAAACGTATAAACGATAACATCTTTCATCAACAGGAATATACATCAGAGTACCAAGATTTTCATCTGCCTTTGCACCACCCTGCTCTGTTTTTACACCGTCTCCCTCGCCATCATCGCTCTCGACACAAAGTTCCAGCACGCCGAGGTCGAGTTGATACCGTGTACCGTCTTGGCGACACTCGTCCACTACTTCGTGCTCTCTTCGCTTACGTGGATGGGCATCGAGGGGTTTAGTCTGGCCATTATAAAACGTATTGATAATCACATCTCGATGACCAAAGTTTCGATTGTAGGATGGGGTAAGAACCGTTGATATCTCGTTATAATACACCAAATACATCTATAGTGCGTACTTTAAAAAAAAATCACTGACAAGAGACGAGACCATTATAGGTGTCTAGATGACCTTAATGGTCACCATAGACTTTTCAAGAACAGACAGAGGTTGTTTTTACTTGATTCCTGTATTCACTATTGTGACATTTGTCTTGTTAAAGGAGGATAGCCGCGTCATACACACTCACCACACCCTTACAATGGCACCGGCCGCTTGTTTTTATATTAGAGTTGTTTCCCCCTATTTACTTACGGAGGCTAATACAAATGTTTCCTTTGGTGTAGGCTGCCATGCGTTTTTGTGCATTGGACTGAACCTTTGCTTTCTCAATACTTATCATATGATTTCACCTGATCGTCGGTTCTACTATAATCGACGGTTCAGTTGTGGTTAATTAACAGACGTAGACGTAGAGGACTCTAAACTCTGCACAACTCCCCCTATTCTCTCCCCTACCCCCCCCCCCCCCCCATTCCACCCCTGAATGATCAGGACCACCCTGTGCAAAGCGGAGCGCGGTTTGGGAAACATTCAGTCTTTGTTTATCATTTGTTTATTTATTTAGTTATGAATTTATTTTTTAATTCATTTACTTTTTCTTTTTACAATTATTCCTGTATCTATTTTGTTTCAATTACTCATATATTTATTCATTTTTACTCCAAAGTATATAGAGTAATAGAGTATAAAGGGGACATTGTCTTATTTTCCTAATCTTTGTTTTCCTTTTCTTTTCAAACTCAGGTATCCCGGCTGTGATTGTTGCCGTAACTGGGGGAATCGCTAGGAACTATTATGCTGTCAAGGATTAGTAAGTTACTTGCACATGAGGAATCTTGCAAGAAGTTGATAATTACTGACAAATTAAAGCATTTCAATTTGTGTTTATCTATATCTCGAAGTTCGAACTGAATACTCCTACTGTTGTAGAATATCAACGGAACTGCTTTAATACAGCTCTGGTATAGAGGAAACAACAAATGCCCTTGAGCTTGATAATTACAACTAGGGTCTCGTTTGCAGGTGAAACTATCTGGTTTATTAATTGATAGGCACCAAACGTAGTAAGCCACAGAAAGGTTTTTTTTTCCAAGAATGTTTTCATTTATTTCATGAACATGTACTTCCAGGAGAAGGGGTTGCTTTAGCCGGTGATTTTAACACGGTCCTGAATTGTAAAAAGGACAAAAATTAAGGAATAATAAAAGATGGTAATGATGCTTTCTATTTGCGTTACCAAATCTCTTTAAAAAACTTAATTGATATATGGAGATTGAGAAACCCTGAAGCAAGGGAATTTACACATAAACAATCTTATCCATGCTTTGTACAGTCTCGAATTGACTTCGCACTGTTATCCGAATGGTTGAATGATTTCGCTAAAGATATAGGCATTTTAGGTCGCTTTATGTCAGACCATAATGCAGTTTATTAAAAATTCGAGTTTAAGGCCGTAAAAAAGGGCAAAGGCATTTGGAAACTAAATAACTCACTTTTGCAAGAAGATGGTTATCAAAAAAATGTAATTTCTCTTATTAATGAGTTAGAAGCGAAATTAAAATTAAAAAAACAGAAAATATATCAGTTTTGTGGGACATGATCAAACAGAAAATAAGACACATGTCATTTATTTATTGTATTAATACGCCAAGGGTAAGAAAAGGCTTACAGTTATTCTTACAAGACAGGTTATCAAGTCTTGGAATATCAAATGAAGATCAAGATAACGAATTGTCTCATGTTAGAAGACAATTGTCAGAATTCTATGAATATGAAATACATGGTGCACAAATACGGTCAAAAATCAAATGGTATGATGATGGTGAGCAAAATAATAAACATTTGTTAGGCTTAGAAAAAGAAACTTTAAGTTAAAGAATATGTTTAAAGTAAATTTTAATGGAATAATATACAGAAATATGAAAGATATGATTGTAACGGAAGTTAAATATTTTTCTCGTTTGTATTCGGCGACGGGATAAGAGAATGAAGTGAATGATTATCTGAAAAACATTAAGGTTGATAATGTATGAAAAACAAAAATAGATACTGTGATTCAGAAATAACACTTACAGAATTTAATGACGCTCTAAATGGGACTAAAAAGGAAACAGCCCAGGTTCAGATGGTTTGACTTTTGAGTTTTACCATGTTTTTGGAATAATTTGAAACATATTCTGTTAAAGTAATTCAAAACATCATTGTTAGTAGGAGATTTACCTATTTCACAAACTAGAGCTGTCGTAACCCTTTAACATAAGAAAAGCGATAAACATTTTTTTTCAAATTGGAGGCCGATTAGTCTCCTAAATACCGATTATGAAATATTAGCATCTGT
This sequence comes from Strongylocentrotus droebachiensis, assembly GCA_035222895.1. Classification (NCBI taxonomy): domain Eukaryota; kingdom Metazoa; phylum Echinodermata; class Echinoidea; order Camarodonta; family Strongylocentrotidae; genus Strongylocentrotus; species Strongylocentrotus droebachiensis. The sequence goes on from JAVYIG010006826.1 coordinate 35,832, forward strand.
GTTAGCAGGAAGGTTGAAAAAAGTATTAAATGTTTGTATTGATTCAGATCAAAATGCATATCTTAAAGGGCGTTTTATTGGGAACAATATTCGTTTGATCGATGATGTAATATGTTATTTTGAAGAAAAAAAGAATTCCGGAGCTGTTATCTTTTTGGATCTAAAAAAGGCTTTCGATCAAATAAGTTGGAATTTTCTTTACAAAAGCTTAGACAAATTTAATTTTGGTAGTATATTTATTGGATATATAAAAACTCTTTATGCAAATGTTCAAAGTTGTATTGTTAATATTAATTGGCAAACATCTTTTTTTTTCTCTGCAAAGAGGTCTTCGGCAAGGATGTCCAGTGTCTGCTCTATTGTTTTGAGTTGTCATCGAAATATTAGCATTTGAGATCAGATCAGATGAAGCTTTTCAAGGTGTTCAATTACCGGGATTACGAGATATGCCTGCTACTCAAGTGAAAATTAGCTTTTTATCAGATAATACAACAATTTCCGTTGCAAACGAAATTTCTTTTAAAAATGCCATGCGTAAATAAAAACTTTTGGTTATGTAGCAGGACCTACTTTAAATGTATCAAAACCAAAAGGTTTTCATTTTGGTGAATTTAATGTAGAACAATATAAGGAAATCACATGATCTAATCAGTTTGTAAAAACATGGAAGGAAAATGTAGAACATATTAAAAACCAAATTAAACAGTGGAAATGTAGAAAGTTGACACACTTTGGTAAAATAACTCTAGTGACATCACCTGTCAAATATTACTTATAGTGTGTTAGTTTTTCCAAATATTGATTGTATAAATAATCAAATTGAAAAAGTCATTTACAATCTTGGATACTTTAGATAGAGTAAAGAGAAAAACTATAATCAGGTCAATTGATAAAGGAGGTTTGAATATGCCAAATTTTGTTTTGCAAAGTTTTGCTTTAAAAGTAAATTGGCTCTTTAAATTAATGGATAATAAAGATCATAATTTTTAAATGGAAGATTCTACCATTTTATTATTTAAACTATCTTGGGCCTAAATTTTAAGTGCTCAAGATGAGTTTCTTAAAAACGAAGATTTAACAGTTCTAAAAGAAACACCATTATTTTCCCAACAATGTATTTCCACATGGAAAAAATGTCAATGTGTAAATAAATCATGTAATGAGGTAAATAATATTCGAATGCAGCGGTTATGGAGAAACACATATATAAAAGAAAACAAATATGTTTATGGTGGAAACACTATCTAAAATCTGGAATATAATTTATTGGGAACATTATACGCCAAAGGGGATGTGGATGTAAATCGGGCAAAATAATTATTTTGTATTAAAAATAATTATTTATGTGAGGTTAAATTACTTTGGAAGTGTATACCTCGTGACTGGAAAAGAAAATTAAAATGTGAAACTGTTTTGTGTTCATATAAAAATACACGTCTTCATTTTGTAGAATTGACACCAAAAATATATCATTATATATCAGTTATAAAATGAACAAAAAATCACAAATTATATATAAGATATTGTTGATAAAACCTTTATAAATCCAAATGTTCAAATTTATTGGGAATTTGTTTGGGAGATAAATTATCCTGGGCAAATATATGGAAAATGAATTTGACATACGTTAAGGAAAAACGATTAAAACAAGTTTAATTTCAAACTACTCTATAAGTTATGAGCATGTGAAGAATATCTATATCGTTTCAAAAGATCTGATCATGATTATTGTTTGAAGTGCAAATGAACAGAAAATTATTATCATTTATTTTATGACTGTGAGAACTCAAAAATATTTCGGAACAAGGTTCTTAATTTTTCTCAGAAAAAACAAAAGTATTGTTTGATAATGAAAAAATTGAATACAGTGATATAATTGTAGGCAAGCAATGTGATTATATGAATTCAAAATATGTACTTTTTTTAAAATCTATTAATTAATTTAGCTTCTTATGTTTTATATACGCAACCAAAAAAATGGTAATTTTAAAAACATATTCGACATTTATTTGAAGGAAATATTATGAAGGGCAATCGTTGAAAAGCATCATCTCTGGAAGAAAATGTTGACTTTGTTCAGCAAAAAAGTATAATTCTTTTTGTGATATTAGTATAATTCATGTGCTTTTCTTTGTAATCGAGATAATTTTGTGTCTCTTATGTACGTATTATTATTCAATAAATAAATGATGGAAAAAAGCAAAAACATAGGGTACTGATTAAACATATTAATGCGCGGTCAAGCTTGTTTTCTAAAGTCTTCTCCAAGCAATGTTCCTTTTTCTCTATATCTCCATCGACAGTTGTTACATCCGGAAATGGCCCCTGATTGGTGTCTCCTGATCCCAATGGCCATCATCCTCATCATCAATATCACTGTGTTCATCCTGGCAATGTGTCGTGTGGAAAAATCTGTACGAACTTCAGGGCGTGTGAAGAAGGACCGCAAGACCGAACGACATGAGACCCTAAAACGGATCCAGAATGGCATCGCCACGTTGATCCTGCTTGGCTGCACCTGGACTACTGGATACCTGGCCCTGATCAATGTGGACTACACTGAATTCCTCTTCATCATCTTCAACTCTTTGCAAGGCTTCTTCATCTTCGTCCTCTATTGTCTTCGTAACACAGAAATCAGGAAAAATTGGCGACGTTGTATTTGCAGTCGACTGTTGAGGAAAGGTGGCAGCGCTGGGTCCCAAGGAAGTTCCGGACGAACACCAATAGCTACGAGTGGGACTAGATATCAAACCATCAGGCTGCGATGATTAACGTGTGAACGATTAATATTTTGTGACTAATAGCCAGCAAATGATTCTTGCAGTAAACACAAGCACAAAGACTTTGATGTAATCAGGTCAATCTCTATTCCATTGAATTTATGTTCGAATTACGTAATATAGCATAGTTGTGTTTCCAAATTTCATTATGTACCGCTTCAGTCTCTTGAAATTTGCCTAAAGTTGATTTTTGTTGTTGAAAGTTTTGCGATCGTGTTGTGTTAAGATTTGTATGTAATTTTAATATTGATGTAATTATGTAACTTTATGAGGACGCTTTGTAGTTTGTCATTTACTGTTGGTGGTAGGGACTATCTGACTATTTTGTAATGATTATAAGTAAATGAGCTTAGGTTGATACACAATCATGTATGATGTGAGTGTAGGATATTTGTTTGAATAATTAAATGGCAACATTTGTATATAAACATAATTATATACAATAACGCGAAAATGTTGTAGAGGGGTAGTTTGGTGTTAAGGTTTTTGTTTGGTTTATTTTTCCACACTCATTACAAATTACAATGCTCTCTCATACATAAGTTTTAACAAGAGAATGCATAAAACAATGACAGAAATGTAACATAGAAAATTGATGATGTGACATTATGTGGAACCTAATAAAAGACACAGCTTGTATAATATATGTTCCCGAATTAAATTCAAATTATTTTAACTGATTCGATAGCAATAAAGAAAGACGTACTAAAAGTTTGAGTTACTGACATATTCGCATCATGAATAACATTTAAGCTAGTTTTGCGGCCACAAATGACAATACCAGATGCTTCAATTAAAAAATATTTTAGATGAGAAGAAATATCAAACATGACTTCTGTGCCTATTAAATGTATGTTATTGTTCTGATGTTAAAGATCTGAAAGTCAAACGGATTTTTGTGTTATACATTCATTTTGAGGCAAATTCAAAACTGTGCTGAATACACGAACAGATGGAAATGGTATAATTTATCAATTTGTTGTTTAACTCTTATCGTGCATAATGAATACAGCCGAGGGCCACAGGGCTAATCCCCATTGTGCCAAGCCACGAATCCCCTTGTGCCAAGTTTATTTTTAAATAAAAGATGCTCCCATTTTATTATTAAAACTATCTTGGGCCTAAATTTTAAGTGCTAAAGCTGAGTTTCTTAAAAACGAAGATTTAACAGTTCTAAAAGAAACACCTTTATTTAACAAACAATGTATTTCCACATGGAAAAATGTCAATGTGTAAATAAATCATGCAATGAGGTCAATAATATTAGAATGCAGCGGTTATGGAGAAACACATATATAAAGAAAAAAATTATGTGAGCACTTTTTTTTTTTTTTTGCTCCCGAAAATTTGAAAATCGCAAAATGGCGACGGCCGAAAAGTCGCTCAGTGGGGGGGGGGGGGGGGGGGGGGGGGGGGGGGGGGGGGGGATAGTGAGCACATTTTTATTTGTCCCTCCTGGATCCGCCACTGATGGTGGAAACACGGGCTAAAATCTGGAATATAATTTATTGGGAACATTATACGCCGGGCAAAATAATTATTTTGTATTAAAAATAATTATTTATGTGAGGTTAAATTACTTTGGAAGTGTATACCTCGTGACTGGAAAGGAAAATTAAAATGTAAAACTGTTTTGTGTTCATATAAAAATACACGTCTTCATTTTGTAGAATTGACACCAAAAATATATCATTATATATCAGTTATAAAATGAAAAAAAAAATCACAAATTATATATAAGATATTGGTTGATAGAACCTTTATAAATCCGAATGTTCAAATTTATTGGGAATTTGTTTGGGAGAAAAATTATCCTGGGCAAATATATGGAAAATGAATTTGACATACGTTAAGGAAAAACGATTAAAACAGTTTAATTTCAAACTACTCTATAAGTATTAGCATGTGAAGAATATCTACATCGTTTCAAAGATCTGAATATGATTATTGTTTGAAGTGCAAATGAACAGAAAATTATTATCATTTATTTTATGACTGTGAGTACTCAAAAATATTTCGGACCAAGGTCTTCATTTTTCTCAGAAAAACAAAAGTATTGTTTGATAATGAAAAAATTGAATACAGTGATATAATTGTAGGCAAGCAATGTGATTATATGAATTCAAAAATATGTATTTTTTTAAAATCTAATTAATTAATTTAGCTTCTTATGTTTTATATACGCACAAAAAATGGTAATTTCAAAAACATATTCGACATTTATTTGAAGGAAATATTATGAAGGGCAATCGTTGAAAAGCATCATCTCTGGAAGAAAATGTTGACTTTGTTCAGCAAAAAAGTATAATTCTTTTTGTGATATAAGTATAATTCATGTGCTTTTCTTGTAATCGAGATAATTTTGTGTCTCTTATGTACGTATCATTATTCAATAAATAAATGGAAAAAAAGCAAAAACATAGAGTACTGATTGAACATATTAATGCGCGGTCAAGCTTGTTTTCTGAAGTCTTCTCCAAGCAATGTTCCTTTTTTCTCTACAGGGTGAGTCAGAAAGAATGTCCCACTTTTTAAAAGTTGTATTGTTTGAAGTATGAATATTAATTAGGGGTTTAATGATTATGTCTTGATAGAGTTATCCTCCCAGTAAATTTAGGTACAATATTCATTTGAATCCCTTCACGCATGACTGAACATCAGACAATCTTTACAAGACTGCCAGATTTCACTTGCGCCAACTTACTGGGTGAGGAATAAAACAGTGCATTGAACAAAGACAGGCAGACAGACACACACACACACACACACGCACACACGCACACGCACACATAAACATACACACACTTACACACTGTGTTTTGTAAGGGTAGATGTTTAGGTAAAAATCAAAATTCAATAAGTAGAATTAGAAAAATGCAATCAAAGTCAACATTAGTATATAACCATATGAGCAGGGGATGTATGAACACATAATAAATGTGAATAGTGATAGCAAGAATTATAGAACACACCATATGTAAACATCAAGGAATATAAACAATAAAAACACAAAAAGACACAATTGACTTATCTTGGTTTTGTGTAAACTCGTAAATTTGTTCTTTCAACAGTTTTTTCACCAAAATAATTCGCGTGATTGTTTAAGCAGTTTAGAATTTGGCAGACAGCGCTAACCAACAGTATCAAGCCAGATTAATGTACGGCTAAACAATTAATACCTACAAATATTAATACATTAATTGGAAAAAAGATTATTGTAGCGGTGCTAGGACAATTAAACCCTAAACACTCGTCCCCGTCAATGACCAGCGGGACAGTTACCCCCCCCCCCCTGAAAATTGCCCCAGAGGACAATTACCTCCTGGTAAATTAGCCAGCTAGGATACCCCCCCCCCCCAAGCAAATATTCCCCCTCACCCTAAAAAATATACCACTGGATAATCACCTCTCTCCCCACCCCCCCCCCAAAAAAAAAGTTCTGCCTATATCAAAACCAACTTATTTTTAGGGTGGACTTCCTCTTTAATGAACAGGGGGTAATTTTAGGGCAGGGGTAATTTTTGTTTAGGTGGTTGTCCTTGGTTTTACTTGGGAGAGGGTACTTAGTGGTAATTGTTCACTGGGGGTGGGGTTAATTGTCCTAGGGGGTATAATTGCCCCCGGGGATGGTTGTCCTTGGGAAGGGGGGAATTTCAGCCCCGTCCCTCCCCACGTATAAAACACTAATACATGTCATTCTGCTCGACGAGATCTCATCGGCTCTGACTACATTGGACTACATCTGCGCAGTCTCTAACACAGGTCAACATCTACCACTGATTATCGATAATCAAGCTTTGAACTGAACTTCAAAGTATGAGATGTGCTCTAATGAAATAATCTACGGTAAACTTCTGATTTTTTCTAAAAATATTACCGTCAAAGACTTAGAATAGAATTCATTCAATCAGTGAGCTAATGGTTAGGAGCCAGAGCATATAACACTAAGTTATATTCATTCAGATGGTCCTATCTCAGCCAATACTTAACATATTCAATTGGTTTTGAATATTTGGACATTATTTTCTATTTTCTATTTTCTAATGATATTTGGACATTATTTTCTATGCTCTTTCGGTAAATGAAGAAAAAATTGAGAAATTTTAGAAATAGATTTTTATGACGTCACAGCTTCGGTACTCTATTAGCATTAATGTAATGTAAATGAATATGTAAAAGGTTCTGAACAAAGCTCCCCCTTTAGATATAAAAAAAAAAGTTCCATCTAGAAAGAGCTTGAACTGTCTTCTCAACAATACTGAAACTCAAAAGTGTGAAATTACATTGCAAGGATATGAAAGGGCTATTTGACTCTCTAAAGCCCTTTCATTTCATTTTATAAATGTGGTGGGCCAGTTAATGAGTTGAAGATGACAAGTTCAAATATAAATGAAAACACAAGAAGCTCAGAATTACAGTTGAAGTCCACTTTATTAATTATATAAGTCAGCCGAAGCTCCAATCGTTGCAAACGAAGAGTAATTATTATATAAACATTTTAAATAAGCTGCTTCTCTCAGAGGCTGGGCGGCCATATCGACAGTAAACTAGCAGCACATCCTAAACATGTTAACGGAATGAAATAAACTCTCAAATAATATGACTACAAAACCCCGCACATGGCATTTAAATACTGCGGCACTCGACGAGGCTTAGATATCACCAGCCAACCAGGAGGACCCTTACGAAGACAACCAATTACAAGACGGGATATATCTAACTACCCTTAGGTCATCCGACCAATTAAGAGAGGAGATATACCTTTAATTAATTATAACCAATGACAAAGCATAATAGATAAAGAGTGATTTGAACTAGTCACCGACAACATGGGAGGAGTCTATCTATTCGCGAGAATGTCGCGTCCCCGGAAAAACAGTATATTGTCTAACTCTAACGTGTTATTGGAAATGAACACCTGTACATCTTGATGCAGGAATTCATTTCCAACGTGCTTATCGAAATGAACACTTTAATCTTATGCAAGAATTCAAAACCAGGGGTTGTTTACCTGTTCCCGGCATACTATTGGAAACATAATTAATGCTATTTAACTTTTAGGTGTATACCAAGTCAAACTAATATTCGTACAATTAATCAACCCAGCCCGGCTCTTATATGGCTCTAGCGCCCCCTTTAGGTAAAATGAGATGCCCAAATGAGCGTACCATGATGACGATTTGACATTAAAAGTATTGAGTTTATTATCAAAAAAACAAAAAACAAACAAACAAACAAACAAACATTACATAAATAACCTCTCTATCTCTCTTGAAAGTCAGATAAACTCGAGGGCATCTTGGGGCTCCGACCCAGAGGCCCCGGCAGGTACCCTGCCAGGCCCCTCAAGGCTCTATTGACGATTGACCATAATAATTATCAAGGGAATGGCATCCAATGTTTCGGACCTTACAGCTTTTATAGCAATCACATCTGGACCGTCAAAGAAAAAGTTTGAGAACCCCTGCTCTAGATCATAAATTATGAACACAACAACGAATTATTAGCAGCACCTCGATGATTGAAAGGGTATGAAAGTTTACTATGACACGTTCCCTCATGCAGCGAGCTTTTATTTGGTGATTTTACTCAAACTTTTTATTTCGGTTTGAGATCATTATTTTGGTTTTGGGATCCCAAGATTTCATTATACAAGTACAGTGCGTCCCAGAAAAAACGAAACCGAGAGTTATCGATGTTGTATCATAACTTAATCAAAAGTATAATTGATAAATGACACATATTTGGGAATTAACAAAAGACTTAACTCCGCTTCGTTGACAATCAGTCGTAGACGAAAGACTTCATGCATAGCTGATTGTCACCGAAATTCTGCTTCTTGCTACGGCAGGCAGCCAGTGAAAACGAATTCGTTTGATAAAATTATGGAAATGCAAGCACTACTTTAAACAAACAGAACTTTGTCATTCCTTGCTCATTTTTCCTAATTGAGGGGTCATATGAAAGGGCAAAAACTCAACTTTTTAGAAATGTGATTTTCTCTTTGAAATTCAGATACCGTCCGCCAAATGACTTTTTGGTTTCCTCTCTTCAAATTCATTTTAATCATTCATACGTGAAATATGCATCATACGAGTTGCATTAAATGAAAGAGGAGAATCTAAGATTTCCAAATATGTGTCATTTATCAATTATACTTTTGATTAAGTTATGATAAAACATCGATAATTTTCGGTTTTGTTTTTTCTGGACGCACTGTATTAAACGATGTAAATACTATTTTGACAATCTAATAATTCTCATTTTATGAGTCACATATTGCTATTTTCTCCGTAAGCTCTCTCTCTCTCTCTCTCTCTCTTTGGCCATTGACCGGGGTCCATATTCATGAAACCATAATAGGCTTGGTGAGGTTTAACGAATATGAACCCAGATGTTCATATCTGAAGACATAAATTGTAAATGTCTTTATCAAGACTCAACCTTCTATTTAAATACAATACCAATATAGGATTAAATTCCACATGTCTCAAGCATTTTTGTAAGGACAGCCCCCGACACCAACCCCCCCCCCCCCCCACTCAGTGTTATTTAGGGTACGCATATGCGTGTTCACAGCGACCCCCCCCCCCCTTTCAGCAAAAGTCCGGTGTGTAAAGTCAATACGGGTCGACCATTTTCTTTTGTTATACGAGCCTTTTTCAGCACCCCCTGCCCCCCCCCCCCCCCCCCCCCATTTCAGCAAATATCCGGTGTGTAAAGTCAATACGGGTCGACCTTTTTCTTTTGTTATACGAGCCTTTTTTCACCATCCCCCCCCCCCCCCCCTTTCAGCAAAAGTCCGGTGTGTAAAGTCAATACGGGTAGACCTTTTTCTTTTGTTAAACGAGCCTTTTTTCACCACCCCCCCCCCACCCCCTTTCAGCAAATGTCCGGTGTGTCTTTATCAAGACTCAACCCTCTATTTAAATACAATACCAATAAGAATAAATTTCACATGTCTCAAGCATTTTTGTAAGGACGGTCCCCGCCACCCCCGCCCCCGCAAAAGTCCGTGTGTGTAAAGTCAATACGGGTAGACCTCTTTCTTTTGTTACGAGCCGGAGGGTTTCGGAACACGCATGGTATCCCTCCATTCACGGAGTGTGGGGTCCGGGGACGGTCAAAGGGACTTCCCCTTTTCCATAAAACTACTTTATAAAGGCAGCCCAGTTCTTACACTTGTTCGAGGGTCATGTGGATTTATCAATAGCAAAAGCAATAGACGTTGTATCAAAGCAAATAAGCAATGTCATGGCATAGCATGAACAGCCTCCGAGTGCTGATATCGTGTATTGTGATTAAGTCTTGCGGAACGAACAAAGAACATGTACATTGTACACCATTTCGATATGATATGATCGTTCCATCCGGGTTATGTGAAAAGGAGGAAACACTAGAGTAACTCAGTAAGACTTGTTCTCTTGTAAAGGGCCGTTCATGATAGCCAGGAATACGAGTATAGACACAGCAGTTGCATACGTCATAATAAGTGCTTTCAGCCATTTACTCCTTCTGTTACTGCTTTCCCGACATATCGCCACAATGAAGTCTTCGTCATATCAATTCATGTTTGTCGTCATTCACGTAGTCACCTCGTCTCACTCTATTTGTAAGTATATGTAAGAAATGCAGTCATTCTATGATCAGAAGTCATCGAGAAATGATCATAAGTTTTCCTAAATAGAGCCATATAATATACATGTTTAGATAACGTTTATTTTATGACTGATGCAAGTGATCTAACAATGTTTTCTGAAGGAAAGTAGATTCATGTGTTTAGTTTCTGTAGTCTCATGTATCTTGTCTTATCTTAATCATAATTTCTTTTTAAGTTAAATGTGTCATAGGTTTGGGGATACGTGTCCCCAAACTTCTTGAATGATTAAAGAGAGAGAGAGAGAGGAAGAGGGAGGGGAGATGAGGTTGTAGATACATATATATATAGAGAGAGAGAGAGAGAGAGAGAATAAGAAATAGAGAGAGAGAAAGATGGGACAGAAAGAACGATGAGGAAAAGAAGTGAAAAGAAAATCATATGAGCCCCCCCCCCCCCTTCTCACATCACACTACCTGATGTCTTTGTTAACTGATATTTCAGCTACCTCATTGGACCCCCCCCCCCCCGCCACCACGCATGATATCAATGCCAATGATATACACTATTTATTAGAACAGTTAATATCAAATGTGATAAGGGCTTTACCGTGGTAATTATCATAAAGATCTAGTATTCCATGAGTCGTGAATCGGTCTGGTAGCAAGGGACATCAATGTAGGGCGCACAAGATGAGGAGGCGCGATAACTCAGTCGGTAGAGCAGTTGTCTCGTAATCCGGTAACTCGGGTTCGAAACCAAGGAGATGCGCTAGTGCCCTATGGTAAAGCATTAGTCCTCATTACCAGGTCCCTCGGAGAGGACATAAAGCCGTCGACCGTCTCGTTGCTTACTTACAAGCAGTTATGCTTTCTTAGCTGTCAGGTAAAATAACCATCACATCCATCACATCCAAAAGGGTTCCAATATTGCCAAAATTAATGTCCCAAACCACGTCCCAGAACTTCTATTGTCCTTGTATAGAGTTTAAATAACAACTTGTTCGCACCCACAATGGTTGGATTTGCATTTTGTCTTGCAAACTCAGCATGTCATGTCAAAGACAACTAATGTCATACCGGCTTTTTGTCAACCCGGTTGAGGCCTGGCCAAGGCAGTCGTATTTAAAAAGGTTTGTTTTTCTGAGGGAAAATAAATATAAACAACCAAACGTCTTATACTATTGTTTAGATTACTCTTACAATAAATGAAGATTCATAGCTCCAAAGGCTTAGTGTTTTGCTCTGAAGGGGTGGGCGCGGGAATGAATTTCTTCTTTTTCCCCGCATGGAAATAATTCAAGTACTAAAACAACTCGACTACGACGCCCCGAATGGCTAAGAGTCTGTCGGTGTGAAGTCGGTTTGGCGGTATTAGAGTGTATGCACTGTCTAATGTGTTGGTTTAAAAACTTCTATCAGAATGGTGGTTGTTACCTTTTTCCATCTGTTTTTTTTAAACGTGTAAATTAATGGAAACTGTGCGTAACAAAGTTCGTGAGCCTGTTCATTGAGCTCTGTGTTATAAGACACATAAATGTGAAGCGTATTACACTTCACGTCATAATAATCAAAACTCGCCGCGGTTTACCTTGTCATATCTAAACGAGGCTTTACTGTGTGTTATCTCGAAAGAAAGGAGGAACTACATCGGTAAATTAAGTCTGCACGAGATAATCTTTCTAATGTGACTTAATCAAAGCAGAAACATAATGTCGCGTTAATGAAAAGCCTTCGACTGCTGATATCGTGTATTGTGATTAAGTCTCGCGGAACGAACACAATACATGTACATGTAAAAAATGTCGATATGATATGATCATTCCATACGGGATATGTGTAAAGGAACAAACACGGTAGAGACTCAGTCAGACTTGTTCGCTGGTAAAGGGCTGTTCATGATAGCCAGGAATACGTGTAGACACAACTGTTGCATACGTCATAATAAGTGTTTTCGGTTATTTACTCCTTTTGTTACTGCTTTCCCGACATGTCGCCAGAATGAAATCTTCGTCATATCAATTCATGTTTGTCGTCATTCACGTAGTCACCTCGTCTCACTATACATGTAAGTATATATACTATAAAGGCAGTCATTCGATTAAGGGAAGTGATCGAGAAATGATCATAAGTTTTCCTAAATAGAGCCATGTAATATACATGTTTTTGATAACGTTTATTTTATGACTGATGCAAGTGATCTAACAATGTTGAAGTTAAGTAGATTCATGTGTTTAGTTTTTGTAGTCTCATGTATCTTGTCTTATCTTAATCATATCAAATTTAATTTCTTTTTAAGTAGAATGTACATATAAAATAGTGTCATAGGTTTGGGGATACGTGTTCCCCAACTTCTTGAACGATTAAAGAGAGTAGGAGAGAGAGGGGAGAGGGAGAGGGGGAGATGAGGGTGTAGATACATATATAGATAAAGAAAGAGAGAGAGAGAGAGAGAGAGAGAGAGAAAGAGAGAGAGAGAATAAGATATATATATATATATATAGAGAGAGAGGGAGAAAGATGGGACAGAAAGAACGATGAGGAAAAGAAGTGAAAATAAAACCATATGAGCCCCCCCCCCTTCTAACGTTACACTACCTGATGTCTTTGTTAACTGGTATTTCAGCTACCTCATTGGACCCCCCCCCCCTCCCACCACCACGCATGATATCAATGCCAATGATATACACTATTTATTAGAACAGTTAATATCAAATGTGATAAGGGTTATACCGTGGTAATTATCATAAAGATCTAGTATTCCATGAGTCGTGAATCGGTCTGGTAGCAAGGGACATCAATCTAGGGCGCACAAAATGAGGAGGCACGATAGCTCAGTCGGTAGAGCAGTTGTCTCGTAATCCGGTGACCCGGGTTCGAAACCAAAGCGATGCGCTAGTGCTCTTTGGTAGGGCATTAATCCTCTTTATCAGGTCCCTCGGAGAGGACCTAAAGCCGTCGGCCGTCTGGTTGCTTACTTACAAGCAGTTATGCTTTCTTAGCTGTCAGGTAAAATAACCATCACATCCATCACATCCAAAAGGGGTCCAATATTGCCAAAATTTATGTCCCAAACCACGTTCCAGAACTTCTATTGTCCTTGTATAGAGTTTAAATAACAGCTTGTTCGCACCCACGATGGTTGGATAAGCATTTTGTCTTGCAAACTCAGCATGTCATCTCAAAGACAACAAATATCATCCTACATAGAATCCTATAAGATACATGTAGTTTATGACTGATGCTAGCGAGCTAACAACGTTGGTCTGAATAAACAAAGATTCATGTGTTAAGTTTATGTAGTCTCATGTTTCTTGTTTTATTTTAATCATGTCTAATGTTGTATCTTTTTTTTTTAAAGTAAAAAGTATTCATAAAACATTGCTTTAGGTTTGGGGATAGGTCCCCCTCCAACTCCTTGAATGATGAAAAGAAAAAAGAGAGAGAGAGTGGGGGGACAGAGAGAGAGAAAGAGAAAGAGTGACATAGAGAAGAAGAACAAGACAGAGAGAGAGATAAAGAGAAAGAGAGGGGTAGAAGTAGAAATAGAGAGACAGAGAGAGAGAGAGAGATGGGACAGAAAGAGAAAAAAATGAGGAAAAGGAAGTGAAAATAAATTTGGACATGGACATATCTAAAAACATAAATTTTAAGTGTCTTTATCAAGACTCAACCTTCTATTTAAATACAATACCAATAAGAATAAATTGCACATGTCTCAAGCGTTTTTGTAAGGACGGTCCCCGCCACCGCCCCCCCCCCCCCCAACTCCCGCAAAAGTCCGTGTGTGTAAAGTCAATACGGGTAGACCTCTTTCTTTTGTAACGTGCCGGAGGGTTTCGGAACACGCATGGTATCCCTCCGTTCACGGTGTGTGGGGTCCAGGGACGGTCAAAGGGACTTCCCCTTTTCCATAAAACTACTTTATAAAGGCAGCCCAGTTCTTACACTTGTTCGAGGGTCATGTGGATTTATCAATAGCAAAAGTAATAGACGATGTATCAAAGCAAATAAGCAATGCCATGGAATAGCATGAACAGCCTCCGAGTGCTGATATCGTGTATGGTGATTAAGTCTTGCGGAACGAACAAAGAACATGTACATTGTACGCCATTTCGATATGATATGATCGTTCCATCCGGGTTATGTGAAAAGGAAGAAACACTAGAGTAACTCAGTCAGACTTGTTCTCTTGTAAAGGGCTGTTAATGATAGCCAGGAATACGAGTAGACACAGTAGTTGCATACGTCATAATAAGTGCTTTCAGCCATTTACTCCTTCTGTTACTGCTTTCCCGACATATCGCCAGAATGAAGTCTTCGTCATATCAATTCATATTTGTCGTCATTCACGTAGTCACCTCGTCTCATTATATCTGTAAGTATATCTACTAAAGGCAGTCATTCTATGAAGGGAGGTCATCAAGAAATGATCATGAGTTTTTCTAAATAGAGCCATATAATATACATGTATAGAAAACGTTTATTTTATGACTGATGTCAGTGAGCTAACAACGTTGGTCTGAAGGAAAGTAGATTCATGTGTTTCGTTTCTGTAGTCTCATGTTTCTTGTCTTATCTTAATATTTTTTCTTAGTAAGTAAACCGTATATATATATATATATATAAAACAGTGTCATAGGTTTGGGGATTCGTGCCCCCCCCCCCCTCCCACCAACTCCTTCAATGATGAAAAGAGAATATAGAGGGGGAAGAGGTAGATAATGAGAGAAAGAGAGAGAGAAGAAGAAAAAGAGGGAGAGAGAGAGAGAAGAAGAAGGAGTAGAGAGATGGAGAGAGAGAGAGAGAGAGAGAGAGAGAGATGGGATAGAAAGATGGGATAGAAAGATGAGGAAAAGGAAGAGTAAAGAAAATCATATGAGCCCCCCCCCCCCCTCCCTATCAAATATTTCATCTACCTCATCAGACCCCCCCCCCCCCCCCCTGATATCGGTTCCGCTGATAAACAAAATGTTCATTAAAACAGTTTTGTTGTGTGTATTGAAGTCGTGAGCCCTATTTGCAATATACACAAACACAATGATATGTCAATTGCTAAATGTGCTTACGGTAATACTTCATTTCAGTCGTTTTTGTTTTATCACTCATAACGACTGTGGAATATGATTTTAAGGGAATACTGTCATATATTTTTGCCTGAGATTCATACATTTGAGTGAGCATAGACAATAATCTCCTATTGAATAAATATACTAGTAATAATGTTAGTAATTTAAATCGTATGCAGTCAGTAGTTTTATGTTCATGGGTTTTATTCTGATTTATATATAATTAAGATAACAATAATAATAATGAATGTATTGATGATAATAATAACACTAATAATAACTTATGTCTGGGTGTATGTACCGCTTATTAGATAAACGATGTATGATTGCGCTTTACAAATATATTACAGATTAACGCAAGTACATGTCCTTTTTTTAGTATCTCTTTCACACAAATCAAGTTTATATATCATTTGGCTAAGTTATGGAGACTGGACGGGGATTACCTGAGTAGTATAAGTTAAAGAGAAGATTGGGTTCTGGGGAGAGGTGAGAAGAATTTGTGAGCGTTATCGTTGTTATTATGCAAGTGTGGAAGAACATCAGAGGAAAAAAAGTTCCCTGAAAAACCTGGCTCTTCAAATGCCTTCATATTCTATAATTGACAAGTAACAGCTTAAAAATGAGGCCCTATTTTTATGCCACATGTTTGTGTAGTCCCATCTACATCTTTCTGTGTACAGTGTTTGTTACTTTACAAAGACTGGTCCAAATTTCTCCAGAACCTTGCGGTACACACCAATACTTAAATTCTACGTGATCAACTTTTTCTGATTGATTCCACACCGTTTCTTTCACAATGCATTCGCATGACCAGAACTCAGCTTTATCTTTAAAATACTTTGGAACCAGATATTTCACATTTCTTGGTCTAAGAGCGGGTGTTGGTTGGTTAATTTAAGGACTCTTTCTCCTTTCAAGTGTACTGATGAATATATGTGATATTACAGCTACTTCAAAGCATGCATAATCGAGCAAAGAAGCCTACATGCATTCACGAAACTGTGTTATCATTGACAAAATTAATGTAGAACAAGAAAAACAAGTCTCATATGGTTTTATGACCGTATCATGAATTTAGTATTATTTTCCATTATTTTCTCACAAGTTATGACGAAATACATTAATCTAAATTTGCCACTCTCCATCCAGGTGTCAATAGGTACGTGATGGCTAACAAAAATTAAAAATACACCAGGGGGGTGAAAACCCTTGTGATTTGTGTAGGGGCGGGGTTGTTTTTTGTTTTGATAGCAACTACTTTATGAAATAAATCAACCTAAGGCAATTGTAAGTGCGAGCATGACAGTGACGTGTTATGTAAACCGAACATGATTTCTATGGGACAATGATAGGGTACTGAAACTACCCTTAAGTTGATTTCTCGAAAGTAATTGCGATCATTTTCTTATAATATATCCTCTCCACAGGTATGATATCAGCTAGCTGTGCCATGCCAGACCCCATACCTAACACCATAACAACCTTGCCGAACCAAACGCTGGATACAGGTTCTTATATCACATGGGAATGCAGTGATGGATACATGATGGGTGGCCTGACCAACACTGCTGTATGGGTGTGCTTAGAGGACGGGTCCTGGCTGGGTCATACACCCATATGCACGGGTAAGGGATTCACATGCTCAAATAAATCAATCTAAACAATGCATACTATAGATAAATTAAAGAAAATATATGTTACTTTAAATTGAGAAGAAAAAACACACTATGCATGACTCAAGTTTACAAACAAAAGACATGTATCAAAGTTGATATGGTTAATATTGTTTTTGTGTCTTTTAGCTTTTGGACCCCTATTTAATTTATCTTTTATCTTTCTGAATTATAAAATACAATGCCTTATACCTACAACAATTTCCTAAATCATTATCCTTTTTGTTTTTTATGGAGTAAATCGGTGTGATATCAATTTTTACCAGATTGATCATGTTAATAAGCGGCACGAATTCATTGAAATAGCTGATAGATAATCGATGGCATAATAATATAGCGATA
Source organism: Strongylocentrotus droebachiensis (assembly GCA_035222895.1). Taxonomy (NCBI): domain Eukaryota; kingdom Metazoa; phylum Echinodermata; class Echinoidea; order Camarodonta; family Strongylocentrotidae; genus Strongylocentrotus; species Strongylocentrotus droebachiensis. The sequence goes on from JAVYIG010006826.1 coordinate 53,298, forward strand.
ATAGAGACATCCGAGAAAACATTCCACGGTCAATTTAAATTTCAATACCATATTGCCTGACCATTATATTTGGGTTACGTAATACGTCAGTGTAATGTTGGCATTTTTCAAAAGATGGCGTATAAGGCCATCGGAATATTCAAGTGTTATGCATACTGTTCAAATAAAGGTTGTTCGTAAGAGCCCGAGAAATTTTCCGAGGCTTGCTCGACATAGCAACAAGTAATGCATGCAGACTGGTTTCCAAGTATTGTAGTTCAGTCATTGATAACAGGTTAATTGAGCAATTCGTCACTAGGTCACCAGGAAAAAACATCCATACATTTGTATATGTTAGTATACTGATGTATTGCATTAGATTGATTTTTTAGAAAGTACTTGCGATCATGTTTATTAATCATTACTCTTGCTTTTGCAGCTATTGAGTGTCCATCGCCTCCCATAGCTGCTTATTCAGAGTTCGATCCTCTATTGCCTGAAGATCCCTTGGTAAACCAGACGATTGTATACAGATGCAGCAGTAGCAAGTATACACTCTGATTGGAAGTAACTTGAATAGATGTCTACAAGATGGCACTTGGGAGAACGATCCTCCCGTCTGTCAAAGTAAGCAGCTATTTTGATTCCGATGTTTTTCCATGTTAAGTCGTCAATAACCCACTCCACATATTTTATCGTGTTTCCTCCGTTATTAGTATCAATGCCTGTCTCGAACTCTAAAGAAATGTAAAATTGCTAAGCTCTAGTTTTTCAACTCATGATTTAATACAAATCATGATTAGCAGATTATGGCTAAATTGTTTACAATATATAAGTAAATTTAAAACTACTTAGAATGTAATGTTGCAAATGGTCAAATTTTACAAAGACAATAGTCAATAAACGGTATACATTTGTAATAATCTACATATCTATGATTGGTAAAAGTGCGCCAGATGTTGATTTTTTTTTTGTAATGGATCGTACAGGTAGAAGTTATTTAGAAAACAAAAATTCCAGGACATCGTTACTGGACAAGATGAATTTTGAAAAAGGATTCAAATATTGTATACATCCATTGTATTGGGCGATGCTTCATAGTGTTAATGATAATAGTACTTTAGTGCTATTAACCTAGGTTGGCGACATCATTATTAGTAGTCCTCTTTCTACGGGGCCTGCAATTATTATTATCTCAGCATTGCCAGGTGAACATAAGCACCTGGGTCGAGAGGGAAACCATCTTGTTCAAGGATATCAGCGTCGATCAGAGATCGGACCCTTCACCATACACAACAGTATTTTGTTGCTATTATTATTGCTTCTAATCGTTGTTGTCGTTATTTCTTAAAGGGGATTGCGACGATACAGCCGATTATGTCAAACGATACTCCGATCTCACTTGCTACCGTCGACGTGGTGATAGTACTCAGAGAAGTTGGACATTGTCGTTGGACCTCTGCGATGAATATGAGGAGTTACTTGCCACAGTTAAAAATGCTGAAACACAAACGTTTCTCGTTGAGTTCATTGGAAAGGAAATTGGCACCGACGTTTGAATTGGCGCAATGAAAGGTCGAGACTGGATGTGGAGACGTAGTAAGTTGTGTTCCTAATACTGAAATATTTTCATAGTTAGCAATCTACATTATTCTTTACTAAACGGAAAAAGTTCTAAGCTGTGATTTTTTTGTTCAACCTTCTTTTACCATTATTATTATCATTATTATTATTTGGCGATTACATGTAAACATAGGACATACAGATGAGTAAACAAAATACGGCAATTATTGTATAGATACTGGTGCACCCTACCAGGTGGCCTCGGAATGAATTGGTCAACTAAATAACCATGGCCCACAGGCCTTCCTTCATACACCTTGTCGAGTTCACCAGTATCTAAACTAAAATATGATTTACAACTCAAAATAAAAAAAAAAAAGAAAAAAAAGATGGGAGACTCGAATGTGATTGATTCTTGTGAAATGGAACATGGGGAGGGGAGAAAAGAGAACAAGGGCAGAGAGAGAGTACTTCTTTGATTGTAAATTATGAAAACTAAGATGAATTATACTCTAAGTAGCAGTTACTTGGAATATAACATTTAAATCAAACATATACCAGCAATGAACATGTGGTAAATCTATCAAAAATAAGTACATATTATCCATAGTATTGAGTCGTTTTATTATTAATATTTAAGAATGACACAATTAATAACATTATTCACCCACAATTATTACGTTTACAATAAACCTTTAAACTACAGGTGCAATTTCAGAATCTTATTTTACAACATTTGAATTGGTTAACATTGAAATATTGGAGAATTTTCTTGAGGATTTCATTTTTGGTTGAATCGGTGTATGGCTTGATAATGTGTGAGGTGGCAGAAGATGATATCAAGATTCATATCCGGTACTCAGAAGAGGACGTAAGATTCGTTCATTTAAAGGCAAGAACAGGGAGACTTCATTTGACTGCGGTTCATAGGTATCCAATAATCTGGAAGGGATTGTCTCCTGAATGCAGGGTTACCAATTCAAATGTTGTAGACGCTGATCATATAGCATCTCCTGTTGTCGCTGTCTGAGTATCATACATTTTGCCCGTCGTTGAATTTGTTCCAGCATATCAATGAATTCGTTAGTATAAGCCATGTAAACTAGCACACCATAATCAAGGAAGGGCAACATTAGTGACTTATACTGCGTGTATAAAAAGTCTACCTAACTTTGGCAACTTGTAAGAGAAGATTTATAATGAATGTGATCTTGAAATATTTTTCACGATAAAGATCGAATAACTTGTTTTCTGTGTATTATTTTCTCTGCTACGAATGACTGAAACCAGCTTTACCTAGTTTGCACCGAATGTGGATCATCTTCTTGTATCATGATATATATACCAAAAAAAGAAATCTCTGCTCATTTTTCATTTGCACCATTTCACATGCATAATGTGCACATTAAATTTATTTTCTCGAACAACACATTGAAGCTCAGCGTTTACAAACCTCACACATTTTTGTTAATGCAAGACAGAATACATGTTGATAAGTGCCGTCGATATTGACTATAACGTTCCATGAAAATAGAAAGCATCACAAGTAAACTTTGTCCATTTGAATGACTCACTGACAATGTGTCATCATAACCAAGAGAATATCATCTTGCTTGTAAATGAGCCTTTTGTTGAATCTGAGTTTATCTTGTCATATTTTCTATTTAAGTGCACAAAATCAATGAGAACAAGACAGCAACTGTATTATTCTTCTATGGATGGATTAAACAATGCGCAAGGGCTTTGACCCACATGCATTGCTTCAGCCCAAGCCAGGTACAAGAGGATTTCGACAATACTTTTAGAAAAGGCTGCTACTCAGTCACCCGTGGCAGCAGACTAGTGAATATGGTATCATTAGACATAATATTATCTACTTTTTCAGATGAACAATATTTTAAAGGCAAACAAACTATAATCGTTAATTGACAATCTACCAAAGTTAGGTGTCTTTTCTGAGCTTCTGAGTGTCTTCAGAGCTTGAGAAGAGATGCCGGCAGACAAACGTGTTATGAGAATGAGCATGCGGTTACTTTTCGAAACTACATGATTGACTTAGTCATCCCAGTCAACTTGGAATTAAGGAATACTTCCAAGTTCGTAATACAGCTAACTTGTTACACAACAAAATTATTATTTATATAATGTGGGTTCCCAACATTTCTTCTGCGGGGAGCGCTACTTTTTTCGATTACCGTCACTTCTAGATTATTGTATCAACGTTCTCCTGGAGGAAAATGCTATCATTTGGTTTTTTTTTTATCCTGTACAGTAAAGTGTCTTCTGCGAACAGCAGAAAATGAGACTGGACAACAAAAACAATGCAATTTATGAAAATGTTAAACAATCGGGGCCCCAGGACACTGCCTTGGAGTATTCCAGAGGTGACACTAATGGAATCCTAGTTGAAGCCACGGTACCCTACAATTTGCTTCCGTTAAGAAATTAATGACTTTACCCAATTACATATGTTATCTTGAGTTTTGTACTTGAGTGTTTATTAGGAAAAACACAATGGGGCGTCCGGTCGAAAGCTTTGCTATTGTCAGGAAATATTGTTTTATCAAGGGCATTGTATAATGTAAACCCCCTAGTTCCCCTCATTTGCCTAATTATCACAGAATACCTGTAACAGAGGGATATTTATGTGTATGAATAGGCCTACATAAAAGTAAGACTGCTGAAAACTTGAATGAAATCGTACAAAAACTAAGAAAACTATGAATGTTTCAAAATTCAAATTTGTAATCACTGTCGATACAGGCTCTTCAAATTGGCTGAATAAGTTATGTCTCTGTATTGTATTGGCAGACGAACTTTCCATTTGAATTTGAATTTGAATTCATTAAAAATAACATCGTCACAAGGTATAATGACATTTTGTTACAAATAATTAACAAACCAAAAGTAATCATAGCAGCTTTTTTTTTCTTCGTCACTCTTACAAAGTTTTCAAATTTCTCCACATACTAATATAACACATGTTATATATTAAATAATATTACAAATAACTTATAAAAGTATAATTTCATTATACATAAGTTTTCGGAATTCTCCTCTTACAGATATGACACATCTTATATATTCAATACAACTACAAATAACTTTATTATCGTCTAGTTATAAAATGCCTAAAAATGACAAAAATTAGAAATGAACAAACATGTATGACGCAGGAGGACCTTTTCTCTTTAGAGGACCTACAGTAATATGCTGTTCATAAAATATTTCGATTAGTGCCCCAAGGGAGAAGGCACTTAGGAGAAAACAGAAATTTATGATTTTTGTTTGTACATAACAAACGGGAGAGTTGTCCGAAACTTCGTCACAATCCACTGATCTAACTGCTAATTTGAGATTCGTGTACACTTAGTGATCTCATAATTTCGAACACTCATAACTTTCTAATCATAAGTCCGATTTATTTCAAGCTCTCGTCATTAAGTTTATCTTATTTTTCTGCTTTCATACTATAATGAACATATTACAAGGGTTGGATTGCCCTCTTATTGTTATCTGCCATTAAACATGGATGTGGAAGATCCTGCATGCTTTCTACATGCTTCAGGCGGGCAACGTATTATTTATATTAGGTGTCAGAGACGTGACAAACTAAGAAAACAAATAACTTGTTTAAAATTAGTTTTTACCTCACTTTTATGAAAAATGAACAATTTGTGTAAATGTTTGGTGTTGCATTACTTTGTGTCAAAATTATCAAAATAGAAATTCAGTGCAGAAAGACAATACATCTGCAATGTAATGCGCGTGTGCGTAGACATGTGAAAGTTTGTGTGTGGGTGTGTGTGCGTGCGCGCGCGTGTGTGTGCGTATGTGTGTGTGTAGTTGTTAGCGCGTGTGTGTGTGCGTGTGTGTGTGTGTGAATGTGGATGTTATAGAGGTGCACGACTGCAGATGTAAGATCAATGATCAACTGTTGGTTCAAATCAATAATTGATAGGTGACAGAGCAACTACTTAACCTTAGTGCCTGATATGCACTTTGCTCACTCAAGTATAGAATATTGTTAAAAGTTTTACTACCATCCGATTAAATAGGATCTCGCCCCATAATTTCATTAGAAAAAGATAATGCAGTTGTCGTAGGGAATTATAATTTTGGGGAATATTATCAAACAGTGTATTTTTTTTTATATGCACCATAGTTTTTTTTTTATATCGATGTTGTTGTCATCATGAGTGAATGATAGAGAAAAATGAGGGCTTAGACATTATTGTATTACATGTTCATTATAACTGTTTCTTAAGTTCTCAATATGAAAGATAAGACGATTTTAATTGCTAAATCCACACACTTAAAATGGGAAAATTGTTATGATGACTGTTGAATAACCCTTTTTGTACTTTTTTTCAGGTGACAAATACATCGAACGTTTCTTTTGGCAAAACCCATTTCCGGATGCGAATCCAGGAGATTGCATTGAATTGTCATACCAGTCTGGCTCGGCGAAATATTCATGGAATCCTAGATCGCACGAAGACGAAAATGCCTTACTCTGTCAGTATGGTAAGTATCTCGTTGTTGTTCATGGTCGTGAGTTCATTATAAATTAGCATTTAAACACTGGTCAAATATACAAGCAAGTGCTTTCTCCTCTTCCTCCTCCTCCTCATTATTATTATTGTCACCGTCATGAATATTATCATCAACAAGAATGTACCAATTCAACAGATCTAACGATCAACTTAACTAATCGTTAGGTCCTTGATGATTTTCCAGGTTCAGATGATCATTATTTCTTGTGTTTTTGTGTATGTTGTCTCGAACTTCAACCAGAACTCAATACTTTCTTATGTATGTATAAATATATACATGTATATATATACATTGTGTGTGTGTGCGTGTGTGTGCGTGTGTGTGGGTGGGTGAGTATGTATATTCTTCTACATGATAATATACTGAAAATATAACACATTGATATTTCTTTCTAGATCAGTCTTGCCAGAGTGTTGGCCTAAACCAATCTTCAATGGTATTAGAATACATGAGCACCTGTTTCCAATTCCTGGATGTTTCCATGAATTGTTCAGATGGGGCCAGAGAGTGTGAGAGAAGGGGAGGATTTCTGGCCGAAATAATTGATGAGAGCACTAACGCTGTATTAGTAGACCAAGCACTGTATCTGACGAATAACAACTTTGTAGGGGAAGACACGGCCTGGTGGATTGGCGGGTATGATGATAATAACAACGAACGATCCTGGTATTGGTCTGACCGTAAGTCATATATACTGTTGTCAAACTGTGATAAAACCAAGTTTATGGATAAACATAAATGGCATTTTCTAACAACGTCTTGTGAAAATGGTGTGTTATATTTCATTCATTATCATCATTACACAATGTGTACACCTACATGTCCATAGGTAAACCTTTATGGGTGATTTTCTTCCATCTAGTTACCGTCATACTCTATTTTTGAATAAATACAAAGATGAAAACTGAATGATAAATTACACAACTAAAATTACTTAAACTTCAGATTCGGAACAGTGATCTGTATCATCAATATCTGTGCAGAGATGCTGGTGCTGAAGAAATTATCACCATAGCAATTAAACGTACTCAAAATACATTTTAATGATAACGACGATGATGATGATGATGATGATGATAATAATAATAATAATAATACTAAAAACAAAACATAATCTCCCTTAAATCAAAATCGCAAATACCAACATAATAAAGGTGTAACAGAACATTTATGGAAATTTTCGAGACGGAACTACGTCATCATACTCTGCTTCATCAAGTAAATAAAATGTGAATAGAATTTAAGAAAAAAAAGAAGAAAAAAAACTAGCTTTTGTGTCTAAAACTAGAATGGAAATATTGTGTACCTTAAGGTTTTCTTAATTATCATAAAACAATACATCAATGTGAAATTCATGTTGTTATATCAAATAAATTTACATCTCTAGAAACTCGAATGATCTTTGAGGCATGGCAGAGGGATCAACCTAACAAAAATGGAGATGAATGCGTGGAAATGAGATTTCAAAATGATTTCCAATATGAGTGGAATGACCGGCCTTGCTCAGAAGAAAAAAATGCTTTGTGTCAAATTGGTGAGTGAACATTAACATAATTATACAGTAGGATTAGGGTTGCACCATGTGAGAGAGGGGGAGAATTGGGGAGTCCTGAGTCTTAGAGAACTCAGTAGAGAACCCATTCGTGGTCTCTCAAGCAGCTATTCCTCTGCTCATCGGAAATTCAATTTCAATAATAATTAACGATTTTTTTATTTTTTTGGAGACACTGATGATTATGACTGATACAATTGTATTATGTCCCTATATTAATGTGTAGGCTTTGTGTCACTCAGCGGAGAAAGAGTTTCAGGTCTCTTAAACAGATATTTACCTGCTAAGCGAAGATTCGGTTACACTATCCATTAACATATTATGTTATTCTGGATTTATGTTTGGGATATTTATCGTATATTTTTCCCAGGAATTCCTGCCTGCGGCGACCCAGGTGAACCTCTACATGGTAATCGTTTACCAGACGATAGAACAACTTACTCTGTCGATGCTACTCTTCAATTCACCTGTCAGGAGGGCTATACATTATCTGGAGAAAGCGTTTTAAGGTGTATGACTAACGGAGCATGGAATCATCAAAGACCATCGTGTGAAGGTAAAGTGATAAATATGTCAATACAAAAGAAATACTAATTGAATCTTATTAACCACAGAGTAGTCCCATCAGCATTAATACCGCTTTTCTTCATGTTCATGTAGCTCCTCGAATTAGTATTATCCCTGAAATTGCTAAGAGCCTATTTACGCCTGGCTGGATACTGGCACATAATAATATGGATTTATGTCTTGCCAAAGGAAATTTATGCCGGGATGAGATCCGAACCCCCAACGAATGAAATAAGAGTCAAGTGAATGAACTACTATACCGTATTTTGTTTTCCCAAAACGAATGTGAGGTCCGATTTAACGTTTTCAGATGATATTCAGTATTTCATAAATATCCTTTATGTAGTCATGCTTCAAGAGAGGGGTTTAAATGCTAGCGTAATGACAACAATCAAACTTCAGTGATATGCGGTTGTTTAATCCGTGTAATACTGAAATTAATTAGCTTTCTACAGTTTTACCGTCAATAACATTGTTATTCATGAAGGATTACAATAAGGTAGTCTCATGTTAGAGCTAATGATAAATTAACAAATTGAATTTTAAAAATGTACCAACACTAGGTTTGGATGTCAAGAGAAACAATAGCATCCCTTCGTGTACTGTGAACAATGACATGATATTTATCAAGTCTTTCCTGTTTTCCTGAATAGCTGTCGAGTGTGAGGGAAGCCCACCAGAGGTCGCCCTTGCTTCCACCATGATACTAGGATCAGCGTATCAAGATATAGCTCTATACACCTGTCAAGATGGTTATATTCCTGACAATGAACCAATCAGCTTCTGTCAGCATACAGGCAATTGGAGTTCATCTAACTTTACATGTACAGGTAAGATAATATATATTTATTAATTCTATGTTCTTAATACAGGGTAGACACTTCGGTACAATAAAAAGTTGTATTTAGCGCAGGTACATGGTTTGTTTTACCTGTCAGCTAAATATGCATTGTAAACCTTGGAATTGAGTCACCAGGGGACTGACTGCTTTAAGGCCTATCCGAGGAACTTGGTAATGAGGACTAATGCCTTATTAAAGGGTGCTAGCGGGTCGGCTTTCTTAAGACCTCTGCTCTAACACTGAGCTGTCGTGAATATAAAAAAATAGATAGAAAACACTTGATATGTCTTAATGTAGCAGCATAGTGATGTGACTATAAAGAACAATTGAGCTCGCTATAGCGATGATTCTGATCTAAGGACAATGATTTCAGTTGCCAATGTCTTCTCTTGTTCTTGATATTTACTGCAAATCTGTTTTGTATTCCCAGCACTCGGCCCATGTTACAGTAACCCGTGTATGAATGGACGTACTTGTTATGAAGTAGATGGATCAGCATTTACATGTACATGCACACCAAGCTACACTGGTTCCACCTGTGACGAAGGTAAGGCATCCAAGATATATGTGTTGTGGACTAGTGGTTAGGGCTCCTGACAATGAACACGGTACGGGTCGGGGTTCGAATCCCTGCCGTATCACAAACTTCCTTTGGCAGGACATTGATCTACGCTTGCCAGATTCAAACTTTTAAAAATGTAGTAAGTGGGTACCTGGTAGGATTCATTTCTTCAATGCACTGAGCAATACGCCTGCCGGAGCTAAAGCCGACCTACCCATTGTACTTCGCTCATTTTGTTCTTCAAAAAAAAAAAAATCTTCCAGTGCTTTCAATACAAGTACCATAACTAACTTTTACTTTACTAAACATAACCAATTTCACCACTCTGGCCCACCTGCTATTTGAATACTTTTTTATTTTTAACCTACGTTGTTTGTCATTCTTTCAGAGATAAGGCTTACGACACCATTCACTTCTATTACGCAAGCTTCTCCGCAAAGCACAGAATCACAGACAGGTATGACATTGTATCAAGATATTAATCTGTTTTAATAACGACTGCAAAGACTTTCAAAATGTCATACTTCGAATCATCGTGTCTATATTAATGAATTAACCGTTATCTTTTATGCTACCTTGAAGTTTCTATTTTATGTCATTCTTTTCACTACCATCCTAGTTCCTACATCAACCTCTTCACCTACTGTTTCTTCTCCACCAAAATCAACTTCCGCTGGAGGTTTTCCAAGTTCCATAGCAACTGTCATAGGAAGCGTTGTTGGTGCTATTCTTGGGATTGTTATCGTTATAGTTATCATCATCATCTTTTACAAGCGGAGAAGGTAAGAGAGACACCTTGTACTTAATCCGTCCTTCTCTTCAGTTCATTCTCATCGTACTCCTCCACGCAAGGGGCTAAAAACGTATGGCTACGAAAATACAAGCTGAATTAAGATTTTACTTGAACAACAAATTATTAAGTTATTTAATTCCCTTGTTTGTAATGTTGTCCAATGTAGATATTCCAAGGCATAACGCTTTTCAAATGTAATGACGACTTGTTTAAAATACTTATTATGTAAATGACATGTATTTCAAAAGTACCACACTAATTCCCACATCTCATGTTGACATGTTTCTATATACAGGTACCTACTTTCCTTCACATAGTTTAAAATTTACTTAATACTACATGAATATTATATTTCCCCTCCTGCTCATTTCAACATTATACCTTGTTTAATTTGTGTGCTCATTATTTAACTTATGTATGTTTATATTTTTTGTAAATATGTTTTGGATTATGTCGAGCAGTTTTTTATAACTGAAAGGGCTACACTGTCAAAATAAAACGACAAATAAAAAAATTAAAAAATACTATTTGGAGTTGATGATTTTTCAAATCATGTATTAGATTAATGCAATGTATCTAAGCTTTCATAATATTAACTTTCAGCAATGTATCTATGCTTTTATAATATTATCTTTCAGTAATGAATCAGCCACTGCTAAGTCTAAAGGGAGGGAGTCCGATTCGTCTTCGCAGTATGAGAACCCTGTATTTGATCAGTCACAGACAGACGCCCATACCTACCAAGACTTGAATACTATCACCCATACCTACCAAGATTGCAATACCGATGTTCAGAGCTACGATGATACTGCCGACCCTCATACCTACCAAGAACCTGATCAAGAAGCTAACTACGAAGAATTGAATGATGCCAAAGAGAAAAATTATGTCAACGATACTATTTTAAAACAAAATAAAGTGTTATTGGGCTGATTAAGAATTTAATACATGAAAAGAAGATAGATCCAAGTCATTAATTTTGAATTAAAAAAATAGGTTTTAATAATTTTGAGAGACAAAATATTTTCAGTTTTCAAGCTTATCTGTACTAGTTTATAAAAGGGATTAGACCATCCTACAAGGTCACTGGACAGGTGGTTATCTCAATTAACATAATAAAAAGAGGATCATGGGGGACCAATAGTCACTGATTAGGCATTGTTTTCTATATAGAGGGAGCAAGTAGCTACAAGTAGGAAAGTGTTGCTTTAATGCATTACATAATATATGTCCATGTATCAATTATTCCGTGAAGATGAAACCATGTTTTAAAAATTATAATGAAATATTAACATTTATCTTAAAAACTGGATAGAAAAAAATATATGCTGATGGACTTGGGCGCTACCTATTGTGTATCCAAATAGAATACAAATATGCTCTTCATTGACATTTTGTTCATATTGTTATTTTCTGAATGATGTGATTGATGTATAAGGACGAAATATATCAAAAGATATCATGGCTTCTTTTCATCCTGTGCTCCTTCTTCGTTTTCGCAATATCTACTCGTGTTATTCCCAGACACCTTGATATCGGCGATAAGTAGAAAGATTTCCCTTTGAAATACCATGGTTTGCAGAAGTCTGATCAATTTGGGTAAATAAAAATGAAGACCTTAGATACTATGTCCCTTTTGCAGCCAACATCAAATTCTGTAGAACTTTGCAGGAATTATGAATATGTCATGTAAGTCCTATCTGTGAATTTCAAACGTTAGCAGTGTCCTGATATTCAAATTATGCAAGCAAACGCGTTTACTTCCTAGACTTCACTGTCAGACACTATTCAGTGAGTGACTGGCTTTTTTCTTCTTTGGTAATAACATACATAAAATGAGCTGTAAATGGTACATGAGCATTTGTCTACATCAATAACCAACTTCTTGTAATGGCTAAAATTAAAATGATTGAATCTTTGCGCAACATAAAACGTACGACCATTCGGTACAATGGTCTGAAAATCATACTATCACTTACTGGCTCTATAGCTCTTAAGTCGATTCGACAACTAATAGTCGTTATTTTTCCACTTAAAGACATTTTCAAGCCTCCCTTCATTTAGGGAAGTTCTAAATTAGTATTTACTTTCAAATGCCGTTGGAATTTAACCTTTTCATTATTTTTTGGCCTGCAAATGGGACATAGGGCCAAGATGATTCAGATAGTCTCTCCAAAATGTGAAAGTCAGGGTATGGGATTAGTTTCTTTAAATTGATTCATTACATACTTATCTTCCTTCATTGAAGTACAGTCATTTTTTTTAATAATGTGATTGATGTATAAGAAAACTCTTACATCATTGAGCAACAAAACATGATTTTGCAGAGGTATCTGATGAAACCGATTTTAGAAATATAAGATATGTTTGGAATGATTCGATGCAGGTACGAATACAAAGAAAAATGCATTGAGTCATGTATATACACGTATGCCATAATGCACGAAAGCATATTCCATAATGTTATGGGATATCGGTAAGAAAACTATAATATTCTACTGTATTGATTGCTAGTGTTGGTGCCTATTATCGTTAATGGGAAGCATTGTTTTCCACGAATGTAGACAAGAAGGAATAAACTATTAAATATTTGTATCATTATCATTATTATTATTGTTATTATTACTACTATTATTTTTATTATTATTACTACTACTTTTACTATTACTACTTCTACTAAGCAGTGAAATTCAACCTGATTCAAGTTGATTAAAAGGTTATTTTGATGTTTTCAATGAATTTTAAATATGACTATACTACAGTAGAGGTGTCGTGGTCGAGTGGATACGTCACCGAACTGTCAATCACAAAATCCGCGGTTCGAATCCCACCGCGGCACTAATTTCCTTTAACAAGACATCGATCTATATTTGCCCCACTCGATCCAAGTGATGTAAATGGGTACCTGGCAGGAATTAATTCCTTGAAATGCTAGAGCGCCGTAATGGCAGCACAGCTAAAGCCCGGGGAATAATTTCCAAAATTTGTTAGGGCGTCTTTAGCATCCCTTGGTGTGGATATGTGCGCATTATAAATGTTGTTGATAATTTGTTTTGATGTTAGCAAAGAATTATTAAAAAAAATGTTGTTATTATTATTATACACAGTAACACACGTGAAAGCATTGTGTTTATGTAAGGGTGGATGTTTAGATAAAAATGTAAATACATGTAATGGAATCAAAAGTCAATAAGTAGAATTAGACAATGCAATCCAAGTCAACATTAGTATATAACCATATGAGCAGGGGCTGAATGTGAATAGCGATGGCAAGAATTATAGAACACACTATATGCAAACATCAAGGAAACAATAAAGAATACAACATGAAAAGTTGACTCATTTTGGTCTTTGTGTAAACTCGTGAATTTGCTCTTGAACATTTGTTTAACCAAACTAATTCGTGTGATTGTTTAAGCAGTTTGGAATTTGGCAGACTGCGCTAGGTAACAGTTACCTTCTGATAAATAAGCCACCTATGATACCCCCCCCCCCCCCCCCCCCGTGCAAAAATCGGCGCGGCGCCGAGCTATCTCCGTAACGCGATTACTATATCGGATAGGCTACCCTCCCCATGAAAATTACACCCCTGGATAATCACCTGGGTAATTTTCTGGCGGGGGTAATTGTTTTTGGGGTGGTTGTCATTGGTTTTCCTTGGGAGGGGGAATTTTTCTAGTGGTAATTGTTCCCTGGGGGTGGGGGGTAATTGTACTGGGGGTATTTTTCGGGGATAATTGTCCCGAGGATGGCTGTCCTTGGGGGAAGGGGGGTTTCAGCTCCGTCCCTCCTCACATATAAAACACAAATACATGTTATTCTGCTCGACGAGATCTCATCGGCTCTGACTACATTGGACTACATCTGCGCAGTCTCTATAACAGGTCAACATCTACCCACTGATTATCCATAATGAAGTTATGAACTGAACTTAAGAAGTATGAGATGTGCTCTAATGAAATAATAAAGTTCTGATTTTTTTTCTGAAAATATTGTCGTCGACGATTTAGATTAGTCAGAGTTCATTCAATCAGTTAATATTATTTGGTCAGACAAAAGGAACGGGGCCGGGATATCGATAGGAGGTAATGACAATGCGTAGCGCATCTGACTGCCACGATGAACACTTCACAATCATTTCAGAGATCTCCGCACAAAATGGATCTCTACTTAGATTTCTTGCTACCATATGTTATCTCTTCGATGTTGATGTTCGCCTGAAGATTTTCTGCTCCACTGAGATGTACTTGACATCCTTCTATTAAAATAGAAATTCACTTAACAAAAATGTTCATGGTTTGTAATTGAAAGTTGCACAGTTCATACAACCGCCATTTTTCAGATATGTGTGGACATATCTTAGGGATTGTGGAAATGAAGACAAAAATGTGTTATGCATGATCTAATACATAGAACATTTTTGTAATAGCCAGTCACCAAAAAAAAATTGGCGATTGTTTGCCGTCATTGGTCATAAATAAACATTGCCCTCCAAAATCGTGGTTCAAATTGGACGAAACTCCCATAATGCATCTAATGCCAAACTTATGGATGTAAAAGGTCACAATTTTAACAAAGAGATTCGATGATAGTATAGCCTTCGAAGGAAGACTAGAGGGACGACTCAAATTGTGACCTTTGACATGCCATAGGTTTTGCACTTTTCACCGGTGGGCGGCAAAGCTCTGTAAGGTTGGCTGCAAGGTCGACCAATACTAAGAAAAAATATTACTACTGAAAAAAGTGTCTGATCGTAATGACACATCTGCAGTTCAGCTATAAACTGTTGCACGTTACTTTTTGTGTCTCAAAGATATATAGCACTTAACACTCAAGTAATTGGAGTTTACACTATTGCTTTCATGACTTGTCCAACAAAATATAAGATTAATGAGATGTTACATGTAGACTTATACTTAAAATAATTTGAAGCCATCAGCCAAGACACTTATTATTGTAAAAAAACATGTTATTAAAGTTCGATAAAGTCCCAGGAAAACTCAAGACCAATCAGAGTCGCACTGGCCGTGTTTCCAGACGAATCTGGGTTCCTAACATTAGCCTGGGAACGGCTCAACCAATCAGAGTCGCGCACTCTGGCCGTGTTACCTTTGTGCCAGTTGTCATGGATCAAACGAATCATTCTCAACTCCTTTGACATTTTAAAGAGGGGTCAAGGAGAATAACAGTTATGGAAATAGTATGAAAGAGAGAGAGAGAGAGAGAGAGAGAGAGATAAAGAAGGGATGGGAAAGAGGGCGATGAGAATAAAGTGGGCAAAAAAGAACACATGATAATGTCCAACATTAATTCATAATGAAATAGGGAAGAACATAAAAGGGAATACGAAAGAGTCGAATAATCCAATTTGAACATATGTACAAGAGAAGAAAAGGGGGAGGGCTGCAGTGAGCGGAAGCGAGTTAAAACAAATCGATTTCAACATTATTCCATGAATGCAAAGCACAACCATATATTAAAATACATACACACAATACAGGGAAAGATTAGAAATACGTTATAATTATAGTAATAATAATAATAATAATACTATGGATATTTATGCAGCGTCGGTATCCGTCAGACTCTAACGCTCATGGCGCTGTTAATCACGAACATATAACTTTCGTAACTAAAGTAAAGGTAAAACTAAAAAGGTAAACTACAAAGGTTCACGAGAAAAAGTATGCTTCGTAAAGAATTTGAAAGAAAAAGGGAAAGTAGGAAGTCAAACATTTATGATTTTATCGCGTATTTAACAAATGTTTAAATTTGAATAAGGAGGTAAACACCAACTAATTATGTTTGTAAATTCAAGTACTGGCCTTTGAACGAAAACACCAAAGTGGAAATTGACCCAGATTGTACGTCACAGATAGTTACTAATATATCAAATCAAATATTTACCTAAAATAAACTCACTTAATTGTGACGAGATAATTGTAGTTCTATTTGCATTCTATTTTATTTCCTCTTTCTTGTTGTTACCGAAACTCAATTAGCAATCTTGGTTCGTTCGGGCTTGATATCTTAGTCATACCAATGAGACCGGCACCAGACCGAAAATAGACCAAACAGAAAAAATTTGGATTCATCGAATTCATTCACGCACAATGTGCACCATCTCTACTCTCTGTATTCCTACGTTATGGTCAACGGTCAGTTGTACATACTATGTCGTCACTGTATCTGCGGCAAATTTGATCCCTCTTGACCTGTAATTTGGAGAGGTGCAGAAAATAAGGCTTTAATTCGCTTTTGTGCAATGTTGAAACGGAAAAATATTTGAATTCCTTTGTATTTGTATACTATGTTCTTTCAGCTTTCCATTGATAACAAGTTGTATTTTCATCGGATAGGGTCTTTAAGCACTTGTGTACGGACGGTCAAAGGGACTTCCCCTTTTCTATAAATCACTTTATAAAAGCAGTCCAGTACACGTGGATGCATCAATAGCAAGAGCAATAGACAAGGCAAATAAGTAATGCCATGGAATAGCATGAAATGCAGTCGACTGCTGTTATCAAATTGAGCCCCCACAACCGCATAAAATATTTATTTAGCGTGTATTGTAAATAAGTCCTTAACATAACACTAGCAACAGACGATGTATCAAAGCAGAAAAATAATACCACGAAAGCAGGAAAAGCCTACGACTGCTATATTGTGACTATTAAAGTCTTGCTGAACGAACATAGTTCATGAACATCGTACATCATTTCGATATGATATGATCATTCCATCCGGGATATATGAGAGGAATAAACACGGAAGAAACTCAGTCAGACTTGTTCTCTGGTATAGGACTGTTCATGATAGCCAGGAATACGAGTAGACACAACTGTTGCATACATCATAATAAGTGCTTTCAGCCATTTTCTCCTCTTGTTACTGCTTTTCTGACATATCGCCAGAATGAAGTCTTCGTCATATCAATTCGTATGTGTAGTCATTCACGTAGTCACCTCGTCTCACTATATATGTAAGTATATATACTAAAGGCAGTCATCCTATGAAGAGAAGTCATCGGGAAATGATCATGAATTCTTCTAAATAGAGCCATATAATATACATGTGTGGTTAACGTTTATATCATACTTGTGTCAGTGAGCTTACAACGTGTTCTAAAAGTGAGGAGATTCGTGTATTTAGTTTCTGCAGTCTCATGTTTCTTGGCTTATCTTAATCATATGGATTTCATTCTCTTTTTAAATAAAAGGTGTATTTGATACAGTGACATAGGTTTGGGGATACGTGACCCCCTCCATCTCCTTCAATGACAAAAAGAAGAGAGAGAAAGAGAGAGAGAGAGAGAGAGAAAGAGAGAGAGAGAGAGAAGAAGAATAAGAAGTAGATACTTAGATAAATAAAGAGAGAGAGAGAGAGAGAAAGATGGGATAGAAAGATGAGGAAATGAAATTAAAAGAAAATAATATAAGCACCCCCCCCCCTTCTCACATCGCCATACCCTATGTCTTTGTTAATTCGTATTCCATCTATACTACCTCGTGAGACACTGATAAACAATATTTGTATTCAAGCAGTTATGGTGTGTATTGAAGTCGTAAACTCTATTTGCAATATACCCAAACACAATGCTATGTCAATTGCTAAATATACGTACGGTAATACTTTATTTCAGTAGTGGTAACGTTTGGTTTTATCTTTCAAAACGACTGCGGAATATGATTGTAGGAGAATAGTGTCATATTTGTTTAGCCTGAGCTTCATATACCTGAGTGAGTGTAAACAATAATCTCCTACTGAATAAATATATTAGTAATAATGTTAGTAATATAAATCGTTTGCAGTCAGTAGCTTTATGTTTATGGGTTTTATTCTGATTCTATAGAGTATGATAATGATAATAATAATAATGATAGAAATAAAACTAATAATAATACTTATAATAATAATAATTATAAAACTAATAATTATAATTGTGATAAAAATAATAACAAGACTTGTAATGAGGATAATGATAACAATAATAACAAATTATTTCTTGGTGTATGTAGCGCTTAATACAACGATGTATCTATGCGTAGTACAAATATATTACAGAATAACGCAATCACATGATCTTTTGTTTTAATATCTCCGGCTTTCGCACAAATCCGGTTTATATATCATTTGGCTGAATCATCGAGAATGGACAGGGTTTACCTGAGTATTACAAGTTAAATAACTTTGGAACCAGATACTTTACGTTTCTGGATCTAAGAACATGGGTGGGTCGTTAAAGATACACAGAGAGGCTTTAAGGACTATTAAGTGTACTGATGAATACACGTAATATTTACAGCTACTTAAAGATACCATGTCCATTTTGTAGTTAACATCAAATTATGTAGAACTTTGCAGGAATTATGAATATGTCATGTATGTCCTATCTGTGAAATATGAATATTAGCAGTGTCCTAATATTCAAATTATGCAAGGAAACCCGTTTACTCGCTAGACTTCACTGTCAGACACTATTGAGTGACTGACTGACGTGTTTTTTTCTTTGGTAGTCATACACTGAGCTGTAACGGGTTCCTTAGCATTTTGTCTACATCAATAACCCATTACTTGTAATGGCCAAAATGAAACTGATTGAATCTTTGTGCAGCACAATACGTACGACCATTCGGTTAAAGAGTCTGAAAACCAGACTATTACCTAGGTGATTGCAATCACTTAAGCTGGTTCGACAGCTAATAGTCGTTATTTTCCCACTAAAAGCCATTTTCAAGCCCTTTCGTTTTGAGGGAAGTTTTAAATTAGTATTGTCTTTCAAATGCCGTTGGAATTTAACCTTTTAATTTGTTGGCTTGCAAATGGGACCTTGTAAGCATGCATAATAGAGCAAAATAGCCAATATGCAATTATGTACATAAATATCCTAACATTCACGAAACTGTGTTATTAATGACAAATGCAGAAAAGGAACAGGAAAAACAAGTCTCTCAAGGTTTTATGGCCTGACTATGCACTTTTATTTGTAACTTTTCCCTATTTACAACCTGAATATTTGGATTGTTTGTTTTGCGGTTTCTGTCACATCCTGTAAATAAGGATGTGTTTGGTTTCGATTACTTGTTCAATTAATGCGTGTAATTGTTTGACCATAATATCCTCGTATTTTTCAAACCTAGTGTTTATGTAGTAGATCGACTGTTGACCTTGATAATTTATATGACGAAATCAACGTTTTTAAGTATTTATCATGCTACTGTAAACATGACTGATGACAAAGAGCAAAGGAATGTTTTGTGTTTATTTAACAAATACTGGCAGTGTAGCCTGTCTGGGTGAATTGAGGGAGGTGTCATCACTTTCTGTGGGGCACTGGTTTTTGTTCTGATTATGATATGGTTGTTGTTTTGTGTTTGTGTATCGAAGTTCATTTCTATAAGACTGATATATACTAGGAAGATGAAGAGAAATCAACGTATACCATGATAATGATAATTTGATATGTGGCGCAGTAGCAGATGCCGGACTTGTTTCCACCCCCTCACCCCCATTATCTGGCACACATGGACCTCAAGTACATAGAACAAAAACTATGATAATAAAGTAGAGGTGTTGTGGTCTAGTGGAAATGTCTCCGCACTGTAGGTCACAATACACGTGATTCAAATCCCAGCCCTACACTACCCTCCTTTGGCAAGACATTCTTCTAAATTTGCCACTATCCATCCAGGTGTCATTTAAAAAAAAGGCATCAGGGAGGGTGAGAAGCCTTGTGTTTTTCTAGGGCTGGGGGTTGCTCTTTCTTTTGAGCGCAATTACTTAACAAAATCAACCTATAAGACAATTCCTAATTCCCTTGTGCGTCATGTATTGAATTGTGTGAACGTGACAACGACGTGTTACGTAAACGGAACATGATTTATATGGGACAGCAATAGGATATTGAAATTAACCTTGAGTTGATTTCTCGAAAGTAATTGCGATCGCTTTCCTATCATCTATCCTCACCACATGTTTGATATCAGCTAGCTGTGCCATACCAGAGCCCATACCTAACACCATAGCAACCTTGCCGAGCCAAACGCTGGATACAGGTTCTTATATCACATGGGAATGCAGCGATGGATACATGATGGATGGCCTGACAAACACTGCTGTATGGGTGTGCTTAGGTGACGGGTCTTGGCTGGGTCATACACCAATATGCACAGGTAACCGCTCGACATACTCAAATATATCAATCTTAATCAGCACGTAATATAGAAAGTTATATGAAAATATATGTTTCTTCGAATTGAGAAGGAAACAACCTACTATGCATGACTCAAGTTTATAAACAATAGACATGTATCAACGTTTATATTATGGTAGATATCGTATTTGTGTCTTTTAGCTTTTGGACCCCTATTTATTTTTCCTTTCTGAATTATGGAATACATTGACTTATACCTAAAACAATTTCCTAAATCATGACCCTTTTTGTTTTTTATGGAGTAAATCGGTATGATATTAATTTTTACCAGATTAATCATGTTAATAAGCGGCACGAATTTATTAAATGAGCTGATTGATAGTCGATGGCATAATAATATAGCGATAATAAAGACATCCAAGAAAACATCTCAAGGTCAATTTCGAACCATATTGCCTGACCATTAGATTTTACATTTTGATTACATAATACGACAATGTAACGTTGGCATATTGGCCCTTGGAATAGACCGCTTCGCTCACATTAGTGTTATGCATACTTTTTAAAGAAAGGTTGTTCTTAAGAACCCGGAAACTTGCCCGAGGCTTGATTGACATAGCAACAAGTAATACATGAAGACTGAATTCCAAGTATTGCAGTTCAGTCATTGATAACAGGTTAATTGAGTAATTCGTCACTAGGTCCCCAGGAAAGAAACATCCATTCATTTGAAAATGTTTGTAAACCGGTCTATTGCCTTAGATTGATTTTTAGAAAGTAGTTGCTATCATGTTTAATGATCATTACTCATGTTTTTGCAGCTATTGAGTGTCCGTCGCCTCTCATAGCTGCTTATTCAGAGCTCGATCCTCTATTGGCTCAAGCTCCCTTGGTAAATCAAACGATATCATATGCATGCAGCAGTAGCATGTACACTCTGATTGGAAGTAACTTCAATAGATGTCTACAAGATGGCACTTGGGAGAACGATCCTCCCGTCTGTCAAAGTAAGCAGCTTTTTTTATTCCGATGTTTTTCCATGTTAAGTCTTTAAAAACCCGCACCACATATTTGATCGTGTTTCCTCCGTTATTAGTATCAATGACTATCTCGAACTCTAAATAAATGTAAAATTGCTAAGCTCTAGTTTTTCAACTCATGATTTAATAAAAATCATGATTAGCAGATTATGGCTAAATTGTTCATTATATACAAAGATTCAAGATTCAAGATTTTATTGTCCATAATATAATACAGAAATTTGTTTTCCATTGGTGTAACACGTAATATATAAAACATCAGACAAAAACATGGTGTCGTGTGCTAAAAACTTCATAGAATATAATGTTGCAAATGGTAAAATTGTACAAAGACAAAAGGCAATTAATCGTATACATTCTTAATAATCTACATATCCATAATAGGTAAAAGTCCGTATCATGTTGCTTTGTTTTTACTGGATCTTAAAGGGGGGGGGGGGTTATTAAGAAGATCAATTCCATGACATCGTTACTTGTACAAGATGAATTTAAAAAAAGGATTAAATATTGTAGACACCCATTGTATTCGGAAATGCTTCATAGTGTTAATGATAATAATACTTCAGGTTAGCGACATCATTATTAGCACTCCCCTTTCTACGGGGCCTGCAGTTATTATTATCTCAGCATTGCCAGGTGAGCATAAACACCTGAACCGAGAGGGAAACCATCTTGTTCAAGGATATCAGCGTCGATCGGGGATCGGACCCTTCACCATTGCACAACATTGTTTTGTTGCTATTGTTATTGCTGCTAATCGTTGTTGTCGTTATTTCTTAAAGGGGATTGCGACGATACAGCCAATCATATCAAACGATACTCCGATCTCACTTGCTACCGTCGACGTGGTAATACTAATAGTCCGACAAATTGGATAGGATCAAATAACCTTTGCAGTTCTGAAGGGGAGCTACTTGCCACCGTGAAAGATGCTGAGACACAAACGTTTCTCGTTGAGT
Organism: Strongylocentrotus droebachiensis; assembly: GCA_035222895.1. Classification (NCBI taxonomy): domain Eukaryota; kingdom Metazoa; phylum Echinodermata; class Echinoidea; order Camarodonta; family Strongylocentrotidae; genus Strongylocentrotus; species Strongylocentrotus droebachiensis. The sequence continues at coordinate 75,864 of JAVYIG010006826.1, forward strand.
TCATTCGCAACCAAATTGGCGACAGTGTTTGGATTGGAGCGATGGAAGGACGAGACTGGATGTGGAGACATAGTAAGTTAACTTTAGCTTTGTTAAGTTCTTTTTTCTTTTTTTTCTTCACAATCTTTAGTAGCCTAATATTGGCAAAACGAAAAAGCAGTGGTATTTAGTGCGACCGTATAAATGTTACCTTCTCTTGTGCACAAAAAAAGACTTTCCTTAACGAAATGACGATGCCTTTTCTAAACCTTCCCTTAATTCTCTATAGACGTTGGTTATTTCTATCTAAACTATGGATGATAACAATTTAAAAACTATTTTATTTGCTTGCTTGCGGTCACAGAGCTTAATATACATCGACCAGATATTTGATCAATTTTGTCTTCATTAACTGATTATGTCGTGGAAACGAACTAACAGGAATGTAAAGTGCAATGTAAATTCAACGATCGGACGATCAAGTGTCCCCATCTTGTCAAACCGATTAATCCTAGTCATAGTACTAGGCTAGGAATATTGTGTTTTGAGGTCAAACAAATTGCAATAAAATATTTTTCACTGCAATGCATTTTAGTAAGGTCTCCAAAATGACATACTAAAAGTCCAAACAAATCCAAGTAGTGGAAGTGTCCCTAATTTGCATAAATCCAAAATGGCCGCTATTTCGAGGATTTTCACATAGATTTTGTCATATTTGTCAACTTTTATAGGCTGTTGTGGCCCTAAAGGAGTAGGATAAGTGATCTGCTGTACATTTTGTATCAACTAAAATACCCATATACTACAGGTATATCACACCTGAAACAAATCCCCCCGCACACCCACACCCACAAAATCCAACATGTAATTTATTACCTTAGCAGATGATGTTATTTCATCATGCACTAGACAAAATAATATCATGTAATTTTATATTGAAAAAACTAAAACAAAAATATTAGTTCCGAAAAACTGGCCCTTATGAGTATTCGTATAAACACAAGAGCTGTTATAGGGTTATGTATATGGGGGTACAGCCTGTACCTTACATTATCCGTGTAGTGGACTAATTGTGTCTAATTTCCATAAATCCACAATGGCCGCCAATACTAGGGTTTTTTCCTAGATTTGGTCAAAATATTCACCATACATACCTTTTAGCACACTTTTAGTGTACTTTGAATGTCTAAAATGTTATTTCCAAGAATGTTTTTGTTTGCATAAGGTTTCATATGCCCGGTTGAGTGTTTTAATTTGCTTAAATTCAAAATGGCTGCTAAATTAAACATTTTTGTAGAGAATTTATTATGATATTTTTTGTCTTATGTTACATTCAGACTAATTGCGACAACACTTATATATGTTGTACAAATATATTTATATTTCAAATGTTTCATAACTAGGTTTTTTTTTATTTGCATGTATACACATACATTTTTTTTAAAGTGGGTTAATACATTTTGTGTTGATTCTCACCTTGCAATGCATTTCAGAGCAGCTATATGTCTATGTTGGTTTACAATCCCAGTGCAATTGTTATTACATGATGCAGGTCATGAGGCCTACAGTTAAGTATACATATTTTAATTTGATTAGAGTTGGTAGTCTCCAACAAACAAACATTTATGTGGCATATGCTGATCAGTAGTATCATCAAGTTCTAGGTAGGCCTATAATGGTGGTGAGTTGCTACAGTACAACTAGTGCCACGACAATCAGTGCAGGCTGTTGAACATTGGAGGCCATATACTTCCGGCACGTGCATTTCTTGGCTGCCCAATCTTTCTTGCATCCACATCTGATGACCTTAAGGTGTTATGTGGATGCTGGTGTTTTATCAGTTTTTATTGGAAAGATACTTCCCATCCATGACCTGCCAACTCAGTTTCCCGATGTCAGGCTGTCTGCCATTCCTTTCCATTCTAATATCAGATAGTACACACGCAGACTGTGGAAATTTCCTGCTGCTGAAGTTGGTTGCAAAGTCTTTGCTTCTAAGGCAGACAAGATTGGTGATACCTTTACGCAATCTTCTATTGAGTCACCACCATACAGGCATACAAGTGCCTTCTCTCCAGTTGGAATAATGGCCTCATTCAGGTATGATGCCGGCTGACTAAATACCATGGCAAGCTCACAGAAGTCGTCATTCTTCATGATTTTCTTCAGTGCTACGCCTTTCCCTAGTCCAAATATGCGAGACGTTGTGTCGCAGTCCAGAAGCACACGACAAAGAGAAAGTAGTCACACACACTACCTCCCAGAGTTTCCTTCAGCTGTTTGATATTCCATGTTCGGTTCTTCTTGGAGTTGCCTTAATTGGGCTCAGGTGCAAAAAAGGTGTCCTTTGCATTCAGATCAGCGTAGAAGATCAGCAAGATGAGAAGGTTTGTGTCATCATCGACAAGAACTGTTGCTTTAAACTTCTGTTGCATCACAATTAATTCCAGGATCTGCTCTTCCTCAATTGCTACATCACAATGAAGATCAGGAAGATGCTGTCCGTTAGTAGTTGTTCAAGAGAGAACTTAAGTGGGCTGCTCCGCAAAGTTAGCTACTCCACATGGAGCACCTGGGTGCTGAACAACCTCTGGAAATTCCTATAGTGATCACTATAGGAGCTTCCGGAGGTTTTTTGTACTCGTTGCAGATGTACATTATACAAGTCTGGTATCAGCATGGTATTTAGAGCAGCATCAACGAGTAAATGGCCCAGCACATGCAGCTCTAGAAATCGCCTTTCCACCCAGCATATATAGCATACACTATACTTCAAGAAGTTCATGGGGTCCTGATCCCGTCATCAAATGCCCTGCAGAACGATCTGCTTCAAGTTACTGTCACTTGGCTGGCTCCTGATTATTGTGAGTGCCTTCCACCATAGCAGCTTATCAAACGTCAAAACGATTGTATAGTATTATACCGTTTAGCAAGGGTACAAGCAAAACGCAGAGTTTAGTAAACACATGCAGGATGGATCACTAGGATTCATGTCAATCATGGAGAGAAACAAAGATGACTGATCAGGGTACTTGTCGTTGTTTTTATTATCTGTATCGTTTTGGACCTTTGAAGGCCTTGGGGACCGCAGTACTAAAGATGTCTTCAACAACACATCAAGGTCAAATTTTGGATCTTCTGGTCCCCGATTCACACTTCTTTCATATTTCTTAACCACTGGATAAGAGCATTAGAAGCATTGCGAGATGAGAATTGATGATGCATTTGTAATCCAAGCTAAAGAGGAGCAAGGAGAACCCTTGGACGTATTGCGTGCATTATGGCTTGCCCAGTAGATGCCAGCATCACAATCTACCTTTTGGCCAACAAACATGTTCCTCAATAGCAGTTGCAGGGAATCTGTGAGAAATGCAGGTAAACGCGTCACTTGCAATTTTATTTTAATAACTTGACGTCATTCTGTATACGGTGAGGCAGCAGTCTTGATGATCCGCATTTTCTCCTGATTTGGTGTGTTGTTCTTTGGCTGCTTGTGGAATTCATACAAAATAGCAAGCTGTGTTACGAAATGTAACTACATCATGCTTTCCTTTCAGTTCAGTTATACAATCCTCTCACCGAAGTGCCCCTGTATTTTCTTTTTCATGTATACCCCACTGTAGGCATCATGATCTTTATCCAGAAAATACTCTTGCATCTTAGTAACAAAATCAACTACTGTTGTTTGTTCCTCATCATTTTCCTCAAGGGACTTAACTGCTTTTAAGAATGCAGTCAATTTCACCTCATGTTTAGGTCGCCCAGTTTTAGCCTTTTTGGAAATGCTTGTGCTCACAGAGTATACCATTGGTATTTGTTTTTTTAGTTTTAAAGTTCACCATGCATAGTTTATGGTATACTGCATCAACTGCGGGAAGATCATTGACAGATGCAAGTCTCCTAGACACATTTTGCGACCAAGTATCATTTCTTTTAATGCATATTTCTACTACAACTACAGTAATAGCACAACCAGTACCACAGCAACAACTAAAGCCCCCTTCCTATTGATGTAACTAGGCTCAGGTGTAGGCTTGCCTTTTGTAGCACTGCATATATCGGCGATCAAGAAAGGTGTACATTCTGTGGCGTCATGAATTACAGGCTTAATTTGACCTCTGAATGACCTTAGAGGAAAAAAGGGGGGGGGGTGTAGTGACAAACTTTGATTAGTTATTGTGCCTTAGTTGATTCTGATATCTTAATTAAAAAAATGTATTGTATTCTGCACATTATAAGCTTTCCATCGATATTATAATGAAACTATTATTGGGTGTTCTACTCTAAAGTTTTGCAATGAATGACTATGAATAAGGCATCATGGATATCACATAATAAAAGGTTACGGGTCTAACTTAGTTGAATATTTGACAAAAATAGTGACTTGAAAGTACAAATAACGCAGTAATATGGACAATTGTACTGTGATGAGCCATTAGCATACAATGTATGCTTTATTTGTCAGATCTCTAAAATTAAGTAAACTGTTGCACTGGGAATAACTTCTAATTCCAATGACCATGAGGATAATGTAAGGTACAGGTTGTACCCCTAATAGCCCTTCCTACAGCTCTTGTGTTTGTACGGATACTCATAAGGGCCAGTTTTTCTGAAAATTTTTATTTTAGTTTTTTTCAATATAATTAAAATGACATGATATTTGTGTAGTACATAATGAAATAACATCATCTGCTGAGGTGATAAATTGATCATAAATTACATATTGGATTGTGTGGGTGTGGGTGTGTGGGGGATTTGTTTCAGATGTGTGATGTACCTGTAGTATATGGGTATTTTAGTTGATACAAAATATACACCAGATCACTTTTCCTACTCCTTTAGTGCCACAACAGCCTATACAAGCTGACAAATATGATAAAATATATGTGAAAATCCTTGAAATAGCGGCCATATTGGATTTATGCAAATTAGGGACACTTCCACAACTCGGATTTTTTTGGACTTTTAGTATGTCATTTTGGGGACCTTACTAAAATGCATTGCAGTGAAAAATATTTTATTGCAATTTGTTTGACGTTTACCTAAAAAAAGACACAATATTCCTAGCCTATACCGTTTGTTGCCATTTTTATTATAATCCTTGTTTTTTAATAATATTAAAGGGTTCGTTTTTATTCTCATTATTCAAACAACTGCATTTGTTGCAAAAATTATAAATTATAATGGGAACTTGGAATTTGTGAACTACAGAACGATAAATGACATGCATATATTTTCAAAATTTTACGATTTTATAAATGTTTCATTCATTAGTTTTAGTAACAATTGGTCATTAACTCTTAAACATCACACGTAGTACAGCGGATAAGCTCCCAATACAATGAAAATTGTGCATTTTTTGAGAAAAGCATGAAACTTCTAGCGTAGTTAGTTTAGACCATAAGATTTATTTTCAGATGTGGAGGGAAGTTCGATTTGACCTCCGATGACCCTGAGAGGTCAAATCCAAAATGGCCGCCAGTCCGCATGGTCTATTATGTACAAACGGTTAACTTTTAAACCAAATAGTCAAGAGAAACGTTTAAGGTGTCTTTTCCAACTAACTTGGGGATGCCAATTCATTTGATAATACTTTTGAGATCGTCAGAACTGAGGGTTTTGCATTTAGGTCAAGGTCAAGGTCGAAATTGACTTAACTCTTATCGTGCCAAGAACACTGTTCTGTGCATGCGCTGGCGTGCCACGCTCACATTATTGGGTTTCTGATAGCTTGCCATGCACACATAAACGCTCATTCGCTCGCGTGCCACGGACACATTTTCGTGCATAAGTACACACGCTAATTGAACCTACCTTAAATTAACATGGCACACAGAGGATTAGTGGCTGGCACAAACGCACAATAGGGATTAACACTGTGGCACTGGGTGAATTGAATGGGGGCAGCTTAAGAGTTAAAAATAGCAAGTTTTGAATGGTTACAAAAAAAATTCCCATTCATTTTTCATTTATTCTCCCCTATGTTCTCAAATTTCTTAAGAAATGGTTCCCCTGTATAGTCCCCCACCTTAATCCCTTTCAGTTAGTTTATTTCACAATTTGATTTGACCTCTGATGACCCTGACAGGTCAAGTCCAAAATTAGCGCCTCCAGTCCGCATGGTATAATTGTACAAACACGCTTAACTTGTGAACCAAATAATCCAGAAAAACGTTGAAGGTGTCATTTCCAACTAACCTGGGGATGCCAATTCATTTGGAAATAAGTTTGAGATCGCCAGAACTCAGGGTTTTGCATTTAGGTCAAGATCAAGGTCAAAATTGACTAAAAAATAGCATGTTTTGAATGTTTACAAAACGTTTTCCCATTTAATTGTCATTTGTTTTCCCCTATGTCCCCAAATTTCTTTAGGAGTGGGTCCCTGCATAGTCCCCCATCTTCATCCCTTTCAGTTAGTTTATTTCACTAATTATAGCACCACATCATTATTTGTCTTGTAACTGACCATATGCATAGCATGGTCAGTGGGCAGCTAATAAAATGGCAAAAGCCTCAGTTCAAGTCAGGAAACTGCCCCTTTCCATTACTCCTCAATAATACTGGTAAGTTGTTCTTTAAGTTACTTTGTGTTTTATTTGGTTCTAAGTAATTTCAAGGATCACTACATAGTTTGAGGAACAGGCCATAAAGCAAAATAACGGTTCTGCTAACTCTAGACAACATCACCATGACCAGCAGCCTGGAGTGCAGACAGAATTCCTGAGGGATTCCTAGTCATTGGCACAAGCGACATATCATGGACACCCAAGTGGCTGAAACGGAAAGAAGGATTGAGACCCTAGGTGAGGAGCAGTACACAAAGTTTGTGACAGAAAGGCTAGAGCAGTGTACGACACTTGTCACACAAACACTTCATACAAACAAGTTGCCACTTTTTAGTCGGCTGCCGGCCAAAGTTAACTTTTCGAGGACGTACATCTCGTGTCAGACACGTGATGGAGATATGGATAATTTCTTCTCCCATGAAAACCAGGCAGCCCAGCAAGCTTTGTTAACTGGAGGAAAATGCGGTTTGGATTTAAAGCAGATCTACTTCGCTGCCTGGTATTAAATGTGCCCGAAAACAATAGTGCACATGTGGCCCGAGCAATAATTATTGATGGTGAAGCTGTGGTTCAAATACTCAATCCTGGAACATCAAGAACATTTCAAGAGTACGGAGAAAAAGTCTTTGCCCAATACATCTTTGCTCACAACTCGAGAAAAGCATCCGCATCGACCTTGGCTAGGGTGTATCCTTACCTGCTAGCCTGAAAGCCTCAATAAGGCCGGAAAGGGGAAAGGGCAATAGGAAAAGGGTGGCTCCTTCTACTGTGCTGCAAAAAAGTTGGAAGGACTTCCTTCGAGTCAATGAGAACAAAACCTAATTGTTTGCTTTCCTGTCACGCGAAGAAGTTCATCTTCCTCTACCACAGGGCAAGGAACTGTATGCAACAGATGGAACTAGAGAACTCTGCTCTCCTGCTGAGTCACACTTGGAAGGCCTTGCTCCATGCTTGCACGGGGATAGGCTGACACTGCCGTCTTAACTTTAATTGTGTACCTCTCTCTACAGTAAACATTTTCTGTCCCTGTTATTTTTCAAGTCTCCCAGGAACCTATTCTTTACAAGCGCTGCTTTTCTATAGGTTCCTGCACATTTCACAGTTTGTACTTTTGTCTGGGTTTCCTTTAAATGATATTAGTTGTCAAACATATGTGATGATTACCTTGTCAATTAATATAATCATTTTTTTTTTTAAATTATGAAACAATATGTCTTTTATGTATATTTTGTTATCTGTATTATTTCTGCATGTGAAATGTGAAATCAATAAACTCAAACTCAAACTCAAACACTCGTCTACTTCTGCATGTGGCAGACAGATGCTGTACAAAAAGGGTGTAAAAGGGTAACCATACGTATTGTTGGTACTGATGCGGTCGTACTAGCCGTGGCTTCATTCAGCAAGACATTCAGCTTTCGGTACATAGCTTTGCACTAAATAGTTGCCACCATGATTCCGACACAATGTATGACTCTCTCATTTCTTGCATGCGTTCACCGGGTGTGACACTGTTTCTGCATTCAGAGGAAAGAAGACTGCCTGGGAAACTTAGATGTCTTTCCCAGAGTGGAATGATTCCTTCAGTGACCTCCTTGCCTAGTGAGCCTCAGTAAAGGATCAATGTTACTGCCAGAGCGATTTGTGGTGCTGATACGACCGAACCAATGAGAGCATGATAATGAATGATGCCAGGAAACAAGTCTAGAAACCTGGAGAACTTTCCTCCAACCCAGGCAGCACTCAAGCAGCACATCAAGCGCACTTGCTACCAGGCCAACTGTTGGAACCGGATAGTGGCCAAGAATCCAGAGATGCCAGAGCCATCTGACTTTGGCTGGACAAACGAAACAACTGGGTGGCTGCCTCTTTGGACCCCTCTCCCGTACACTAAACTGTGCTCTTGTTCTGGAGACTGTTAGATTTTGATCGTTACCATTAGGATACTCATAAGTTGTGGGCAGTGCTAAATTCATGTGGATATCTATAGCTGTGGTAATGAACAGGTTTTAGGTCGTATTTGGAATAACTTTTTTGGTCTTCTGGGCCCAATTTCAGAAAGCTGCTTACCGGTAAGCAAATTTTCGTGCTATAACTGTAGCAGAAAAAAATTGCTTAAGCAGGTTAGCAAGAAAACAAGGCGTCCACCTTGCGCGTTCACAATGGATTTGCATTGTTACAAAATTCATTTTTGCCCAGTAAGAAGCATAAGTTTAATGCTTTTTCGTGTGCTTACGGTTAGCAGTGCTATAAAATAGAAACTCATACGTAAGCAGAGAACCGGCCGATAAGCAGCGCTAAAAAATTTGGCCCTGGATAGTCAAAGTGGTGGTACATTGGTCTTTTTATTATTAAAAAAAATAATGACAACAAAAAAACATCGACACTTTTTTGGCCTAATATGACCTTGTCCTTGACCTTATTGCAAATCCCTGAGTTCTGGCGATCTCAAAAGATTTGCTTGATGAATTGGCATCCCCAAGTTAGTTGAAAATGACACTATTTGGTTTAAAAGTTAACGCGTTTGTACATTAGACCATGCGGACTGGCGGCCATTTTGGATTTGACCTCTCAGGGTCATCAGAGGTCAAATCAAATTGTGAAATAAACTAACTGAAAGGGATTAAGGTAGGGGACTATACAGGGGAAGCATTCCTAAAAAAATTGAGAACATAGGGGAGAAAAAATGATAAATAAATGAGATTTAACCTTTTTTAACCATTCAAAACTTGCTATTTTTTAGTAAATTTCGACCTTGACCTTGACCTAAATGCCACACTCTGAGTTCTGGCGATCTCAAAAGTATTACCAAATGAATTGGCATCCCCAAGTTGGTTGAAAATGGCAACTTAAACGTTTTTTGGATTATTTGGTTCAAAAGTTACCGCGTTTGTACATTAGACCTTGCAGACTGACAGCCATTTTGGATTTGACCTCTCAGGGTCATCAGAGGTCAAATCAAATTGTGAAATAAACTAACTGAAAGGGATTAAGGTGGGGGACTATACAGGTGAACCATTTCTTAAGAAATTTGAGAACATAGGGGAGAATAAATGAAAATGAATTGGAATTTTGTTTGTAACCATTCAAAACTTGCTATTTTTAGTCAATTTTGACCTTGACCTTGACCTAAATGCAACACCCTGAGTTCTGGCGATCTCAAAAGTATTACCAAATGAATTGGCATCCCCAAGTTAGTTAGAAATGACACCTTAAACGTTTTTTTCTGGACTATTTGGTTCAAAAGTTAAGCGTACTTGTACATTAGACCATTTGGACTGGCGGCCATTTTGGATTTGACCTGTCAGGGTCATCAGAGGTCAAATCTGACTTCCCTCCACATCTGAAAATAAATCTTATGGTGAAAGCAAACTATGCTAGAAGTTTCATGCTTTTCTCAAAAAGTGCACAATTTTCTTGCTAAGCCGCTGCACTAACGTTTGCTTTGTGTTCGTATTGCAAAACATTATATTTTCTGTCTCATTTCTTTTAAATCGGACATTGCGATTTGATTTACTAATAACTATATATCTTGGAATCATTAATTCAAAATAATTTGTCTTTTACACTGCATTATTATGATACCGCATTACTAATTTTCAGTCAATTATTCGAGTGATATTTTACTTCTATTTTGAATAATGATGAACGTTTATTTCCTAAGCTTTATACTTGCATGAAAGTGTGATTTTGATCTGTAAAGAGTATGTACTTCAACTTCTTATTAATTTTCGTTTTTTTTTTGTGTATTGATGATTCTATTTTAATTAGTCCCTGAACTTCTACTTTGTATTGTTAATAAACCACATTGAATTAAATTGAATTGAGTTGGAACAAGCAGATAATAAAGAGGGAGATAGATTGCGTCTGAAAATTCACACATTTATTTTCTTCATAGATACGCTTAAAAAATGACTGCATGCAATTCCAGTCATACTAAGATTGTTTGATAAGATCCTATCCGTCAGTACATTTATATATTCGATTTCTGTGAACGTTTTTTTTTTGTCATATCTATTTGATGTTGGTGTTGCTATCGTAGTAGGAGTGAATGATGCAGTAAAACAATTCATTCTTCATTGCATTACATGTTTCTTCATCTCAATTTAATATATTTCATGCACGTCATCATAACAGGGAAAAGCGACAAGAACGTGTAAAAGGAAGTGCAATAGTAGAATTATTGGGGTCAGTAGATATAACATGTATTTGTATTTTATATTTGTTAACATTTATTTCCTTCTCATCGGTACAATACGAAACACAATGTATATATAAGTTATACATGTAACAATGATTTCAACATAGAGTATACAGTAAATAATACATATAACAGAAGGAGGTGAAAACCCGAAAATCATAGCTTGAGTTGGGAACGCCTATAATAAGTTAATACAGTTTAATAATGAGACAACATTATACATATTATCATGAAAATTACATATTGTATAACAGAAGGTTGATAGGAAAGAAAAAATAGTAAATGGAAAAAAAAAGTAAAAGAGAATTAAGTATAGGAAGGCAAAATTAGGCAGGTTCACTTATACATGGATAACATAATTAGGTATTAGATAATGATTGAAAAGATGAAGGAAGTAATAGTTACCAGAAGCAAGAGTGCAATAATAACAGGACCATATTTAATGAAAGCCTGTCTAAATAACAAATGCAAAGATAAACAATTTTGTTCTTCTTTTCTTTCTTTTCTTTTCTTGTTGAACGTTATTTTCTCAGGCGGGGTATACATCGAACGCTTCTTTTGGCAAAATCCATTTCCAAGTGCAAATTCAGAGGATTGTATTGAACTGTCATATCAGGATGGATCATTTTCATGGAGTCCAAGTTCAAACCAAAAAGGCAATGGCTTACTCTGTCAGTATGGTAATTGGGTCTATTATTATTATTATCACTACTACTACTACTCAGTACCGTACACAGGATTTTTTCAAGGGGGGGGGGGTTAACATTTTGAAATCGGGCCCAGAATTTCGCAACGACTAAGCCAGCCGCTGAACAAGCGAGGGAGGGGGGGGGGGGGGGGGGCAAGAGGACACTTTTTTTGTTGGTCCCCCGAGAATCGCAACGACTCAGCCAGCCGCTGAATAAGCGGGGGTAAGAGGACACTTTTTTTTCTTCAGTGTCCTATTGTGTAAAATATAGAAATCATGTTTTGACTACATTGCTTTAAATATTCCATCGTAATGTTCACACGATCATAATGTGACGGACAAGGCTTTTTTTAAAACGGCTTATTCAATATTTTCGAAGGTCTGTACGATCGTGTTTTAGCACGTCTTCACATATTAACATATTTAGCTATACATAGTATTACTCAGTCATCAAGTATTTATTTCTAGATCGGTCTTGTCAGAGTGTTGGGCTTAACCAATCCGACATGGTACTAGAATACATGGACACCTGTTTCCAATTCCTGGATGTTTCGAGGAACTGTGATGACGGGGCCGAAGAGTGTAATGAGAGAGGAGGATTTCTGGCTGAAATACTCGATGAGAGCACTAATGCTTTACTGCTGGACCGAGCCCTGTATCTGAAAGATATAAACACTGCATGGTGGATCGGTGGTTATGACAAAAATTCCGGACGGTCCTGGTATTGGTCTGATAGTACGTGATTTCTCAGAAACTATAGTGACAGTAAAATGTAGCTTGTATCTGTTTATTTCAAGACAAACATTTATCTTTGAAACAAAATCTAACAATATAAAAGGCCGAAGGATATATACTGTAAGCAGAAATGTGATCGGTATACCATTCGCCACCATTTGTATGCAATGCCAATACAATAAAACTTCCCATTAAAATTTGTTTATATTTTAACACAAGAATTGAAATGAGATTAGAGATATTATATGTTATGAAATCAGCATCCAAGTTATCAGTCATTAATTTTGAATGTTAAATCTGAGATGCATGGTCCTACGTGTTATCAGTGTCTGTGATATGGTGTTATATTGAAGCCCTAAACAAATTGCGCTTCAAAATGATCATGAAGTGCCTCAAAAAATGTAAAAATCGTTGAGTGACCGATTTTACTATACTCATTTCCCCCAATAGACTGTATAAGTTATACAAACCGTTAGGAAAACGGTTTTTTGAAATTTCGATTTCCAATCATAAATATCTTGATAATCAGACAGGCGATTGGCTTATAAAAATCATGGGGTTCCTAACTGACCTAAAGGTTTATAATTATGATTGCAGCATGAGCTTAATCCAGGATTTTGTTTCAGAATCTGAGACAAAGATACCTCATCCCTTTAAAGTCTGAAAATCCGGGTGATCTTTGGCATTATAAAAGTAATTCGTTGCAGTCCAGAAATAATACAAATAAATTGTTTAGTAAAAGCGAAATAATTTAGCAAAATGAGCTCCTCGATCATTTGTATTGTATGAATGTGGTTATTAGTAATTTATTTTATGACTTGCTCCAAAGTAATAACATGAAACTTGCTTTAAACATGGTCAATAAGTATGTTTTAGTAACAACCTTACATAGGACTAGGAGGAAATGTAGTCTTTTGTGTGGTATATACAATGTTACGCATACAACATCAGGGCCCCGTCGTACAAAGAGTTACGATTGATCCAAATCAATCGTAAGTTTGCAGTCTTATATCTCTTATGTACATAGTTGCGATTAATATCAATCGCAAATGAGTTGCGAGTGAAATCAACTCTTTGTAAGGCGGGGCCCAGATTTTTAACAAGTTTAGATATTTTAGCTGCATTTGCTAAGTTGTAATTAAGTGAATTGAGAAATAAAATCTTGAAAGCAATGAAAAGATACAAAATAGGACCCCAAAAAAAAGATACATTAAACATTTTTTTAAGAATACTCGATTTTTAACTACGCATCCAGCTGAACCTAAGCAATGTAAACAAATATATAAAATTGTACACACTCTGTACTGGGCATATTTTGTATCTTTTAAATGCCAAATCTGAATCAAACGAGACCCAAGAGTAATGTCTAGAATTGACTATTCCAAATACAGAGCAGCATGTACGAGTAGAATTGAAGCTTGTATCTTATATTAAGGCTTTCTAATGGAAGTAGAAACCAGAGCAGCTTCCTAACGCATAGAAGGACATCGTATTCATCATACCATGATTCATCTCTTTCCCTAGAAACTCGAATTAACTATGAGGGATGGTACGAGGGCAGACCTAATAATCGTCGCCAAGACTGTGTAGAAATGAGAGGGGATTTTCAGTACCAATGGAATGACCAATATTGTTCATACTCAAGGCGGACTTTATGTCAAATTGGTAAGAAAATGTGAAATACACCTTTTGAATATCTGTTACGGGGTCATGGAAATGTACACAAATACAAAATGAATATATTAGAAGGCTTCTTTGAACAGATGACAAGAATTATAGCTGAGTTGATTTGAAAATATTTGAACTATCAAAATATTGTGTATTGTGTAAAGATCATGAAACATCAAATATATTGCTTACGGTTTTCTTCACGTAAACGAAGGAATGGAAAGAATAAATGAATGAATTAAATATCAGAATGGATGTTTCAGTGATAAGTATAAAGATTTTGTCTCATATATTTTTCCAGGAATTCCTGCCTGCGGCGACCCAGGTGAACCTTTGCATGGTAATCGTTTACCAGACGATAGAACGACCTACTCTGTCGATGCTACTCTTCATTTCACCTGTCATGAGGGCTATACGTTATCAGGAGAAAGCGTTTTAAGGTGTATGAATAATGGAACATGGAATCACCAAAGACCAACGTGTGAAGGTAAAGTGATTGTTATGTCAATGATTAAGACATAATAATTGCATCTTATTTACCCACAGAGTAGCCCCATTAGCATTGATACTGATCTTCCTCGTATTCCTTCAGGCCCTCGAATTTGTATTACCTCTGCAATTACCAAGTGCCTATTTACACCCAGCTGGATACTGGCAAATGTGGATTTATGTCTTACCAAAGGACATTTATGCCGGGATGAGATCCGAACCCTCAACAAATGAAATGAAAGTCAAGTGAATGAACTACTATACCATATTTTGTTTCTGAAAACGCATGTGACTTCTGTGTCATCCTTTACAGATCTTCAAAAAATTCATAAAAACTTTATGCATTCATGCTTAAAGACGGGGATGTAAATGCTAGCGTAGTGACAACTATCAAACTTCAGTAATATGCGGCTGAAAAAAATCTGTTTAATACTGAAATCATGACGCAATGCGTCGTCGAAACTTCCTACATTATTACCGTCAATAAATAAAGGATTACAATAAGGTATGCTCATGTTAGAGGTAGTGATAAACAAACAAAATTGAGATAAAAAGAATTTTACCACACTATGTTTGGATGTCAAGAGAAACAGTAGCATCCCTTCGTGAACATTGAACAATGACATGATATTTATCAAGTCTTTCCTGTTTTCATGAATAGCTGTCAAATGTGAAGGAAGCCCACCAAACGTCACACTTGCCTCCACCATGAAACTAGGATCAGTGTATCAAGATATAGCTCTATACACCTGTCAAGATGGTTATATTCCTGATAATGAACCAATCAGCTTCTGTCAGCATACAGGCACATGGAGTACAACTAACTTTACATGTTCAGGTGGGTTGATATTTATTTATTTATTCCTCTATCTATTTCATGTTCTTTATACAGGGTAGACTCTGCAGTACATAAAACCGCTTTGCGAAAGACCCCCGCATGTAGGGCAGGTAGATGTGGTTTTTGTTTACCTGACAGCAGAAAAACCTTTGATACTTTGAAAATAAGAAACCAGATGATCACCGACGGCTCTAAGGCCTCTTCGAGAGAATGGGTGATGAGGAGTGATGCCTTACAAAACTGTTAATTTTGCTAATGTTTCTGGTTTTACAATAAATATGCATTATTAAATGATCCTAGTTTCTTAGATTTCTCACTTTTGATTAAGTAATTCCGATGTAATTTTCTTGTTCATCATAGCAAATCAAAAGGGAAATTCATCTCCTAATGGAGGTAAGTAACCTCGTGATTATCAGAGAATTATCATTTTCAGTATGTTTATCATTGATATCTAGTACATGTCAAATGCGGTTATTTTAACAAACAGGTATGTAATATAAATTTAAAGAAAAACATAAATGCATTCATTTAAACATGTAGCAACCCATTATGAGCCATTGAGTTCAACCTTTTGCCGCCAGAGTGAAACAGAACAAACTTGTTTATGGTAGTTCCTCCTGGCAAACGTAAACATATAGCATGAATGTAAATCATGTAATGAAGATGTATTCAATAATTCGATGTTTCAAACAGACCAATGTGAATGGTTATTACAAAATGTAATCCTTCATATAATGTTTAGTGATCATGTACATAAGGGCCACTCAACACAATGGAGACGAGTAGAAATGCAGATTAAAAAAGGTAGATTAACATTATATAGACGGGCTGCTTTGTTACAGGTTTCAATAGGAAACAATGTTTTATATGGAAACAAAATATGTTAGCGTTATAGACATAGACTTAAGCAGGTCTCACTGACTGTATAAAGAAAGATTGTTGCGCTGCTTAAATGAATCAAAAATTGTAAATTTGATGTAGTCATAATTAGTATTTCTTTATTCTGACCAGAAGGTTTAGTATAAACACAATATAAAGCATGAAAGTTTGATCCATAGCCTTCAACTATATCTCATCATATTTCAAATAATATTGAATGTGAAGAGGACCTTTCTAAAATCACATTCTTCACAAATATAATATGATAGCATGAGAAAGCTCACATTTTATTGTCATATCTAACCTACTTATTACAACTGAAACTTATTTGTAACGTCTTTTTCTCTTGAAAGCTGCTGCAGCTGGATCCTCGGTGGCCATCCTGTTCATCATAGCGGTAATCATTTTAACAGTCATCTTATTCAGAAGGTATATTTTAATTGCGTTCTTTATTTTTCTTCTCCTTTGAATTATTAAGTCAAAATAACTCCATTTATTTTTCTTTTGCTAAAATTATAATAGATTGACCCGTTATCGAGAGTTATCTTATATGTGTCAACTGTACGCTGTTTCGACATAGGCACAAACACAAACTCTTTTAATAAAAATAAATATCAAGATCCCATGCTTCGGCAATTTTTGTTTTCTTCTCTAGATATTCTTCATTTAAATCAAGTCTACGCTCTAAATCAAATATTTTTGTTTGAGCATGTAAAAATCCACCTTTATGACAGTTGCCATGGATTTAACGAATCATGTCCTGCTCCTTAGATATTAGCCATCATTCAACTGGACCATAACCCCCCCCCCCCTGTAACCAAGAGTAATTAATACAAAATAAAAATAGATGTTGCTTTGTATTTCTATGGTATTAGTATGTATAACTGTGTGATTTCATGAATGTACTCTAACAACTAAAATATTAAATCAAGGTTTAAAAGTTTCGAGAAGCCAGGCGAGTTCATAATAATCAATAATTTTAAAACGATGAATCGAACGGTGTAAAAGTTGGATCGAGCATTTTAAATTGGTTAATCTACCATTTAAAATTATTCATTCCTATAGAACGGCGCTTCTGAATAATCATATAAGTAACCTTTACATGTTTACAGTTTACATTTCGTTAATGTTTTTCCTACAGGCGTCGTGCGGCCAAACCTGTCATACCCGTTGATGATAACGTAATGGAGAACTATGCCACGGTTGCAAACTGCTACGAAGATAGCAAGCCAGCAGACCGTACTCCTCACGAACCATATTATCCAACAGTTGAAGCAGACATCGATCAAAATGGCATATTTGGGACTTCCGTTGCTGAGCAACCCTCGCCGCATCTTGGTTTCGTGGATAATGTTTTATATGGAACAAGTGATGATGAAACTGTGAGGCCGTCATCGTTGAATCATAACTCTACTGATCAAAGTCCTGGACGTCCCCAACTTGGTCATCCCAGGAGTGGTGCTCCCGAAATAGATGAGGACGCTTATGAAGATGAAGAGATTATGGTTGACAACGAGCTTTACGGTGCTCCATTCCCGTCAACTCCTCGAGCTCACAAGGTCGGTCCGGTTGTTGTTCAGGGAGATGACACCGTTTATGAAGTCACCGACGGGAACGATCCGGTGGCTGGCGAGGGGGACGGTGAGATGTATCAAAACACCGAATTCCATTCAGTGCCAACTAACTTGACAGCGAATGAACTTTACAAAAGCGTAGATGAAATTTAATTCAGTTCAGTAATTTCCGTTGTATATATTAAATCATTCGAGCCATGATATATCTTCCACAGACTATTACTTGCTATTGGCAATGTTATCATAACACAGTCGTTAATAATAATAATAATAATAGTCCGTTCTTGTATAGCGCATACTACTTAGTCTTTATGTGCTTCCAAAGAGCTTCGGAAAATTATTACCCTAGCTTAAGCTCAGGCTACCGATATCGGCGCACAGTGCATTCAAGGAATAGTCCTACCAGGTACCCATTTATCTCACCTGGGTTGAAGTGAAGATCAATGTCTTGCCAATCTGTACAGTACACAAATCATTCTAAAAAACAGTTTGAAAGAAAATATTGGAAATGTTCCAAACTTACGTAGTGCTAGATCGTACAGATCTCAAGGGTGTGATATCATTTTACATGAATCTAATGATTGAAGCGAATATTTCTCATTCGTTGAAAAAGTGCAATTTGAGCTGGGTACATGCACGGAGTCGCCCTGCATATCATATCATGTAAAAAGAAAAATCCTTCAAAGATGACATAAGTGATCCTTATAGCGATATGCATTTGTCATCTTATTCTATGAACCAGGATACATATGGTGTTCTAATATTTATTATTTATGAAATACTCGGATGAAACAGAAGGATATCGTAATATATTTAAACTTTAAACTGTATGTTGTACTTCAGACATTGGGGGAGGAGGTATGAGGACAGAGGAAGCAATATCAGTACATTATTTGTTAATTGAGGCAAAACGACGCCCCCTCTCTCTCTCTCTCTCTCTCTCTCTCTCCCTCTCTCTCTCTCTCTCCCCCTCTCTCTCTATTTCTCTCTCTCTCTCTCTCTCCCTCCCTCTCTCTCTCTCTCTCTCTCCCTCCCTCCCTCTCTCTCTCTCCCTCTCTCCCTCCCACCTCTCTCTCTCTCTCTCTCTCTCCCTCTTTCTCGCACTTTCTTTCTACCCTTCTTAAAATGTAAATATTAAACAACAAAGTTATTACAACAAACATTTCATTTTATAGTGCTGTGATGCTGTATTTATTTAACATTATCACTTTACATTTCATTTTGTACGAAATAACAAATTAAGTCAGCGACAGTACTATTTACGATATCTTTTTTTATGTACAAGTTCATTTACAATATTAAAAAAGCAAAAGTGGCATTTAACAATAAATTCTGCAACAGTCAACCATGCTATAATAAAGATTACATGATTTGACCTTAGCTCTAATGATATAAATGTAATATATAATTAATTTATCTTTTTTTCATTGAAAAAATATTTGTGTTTGTATGCATCTTATTTAATGTACTTAAAAAATGATTTTATGTAAAATGAAGAAATAATTTTTACTTGTATATGATCATGTCCTTTTTTGAAAACGCAGACAAAAAACGAAAAAAAATGTAATAAAATGCAAGTAGAAACAAAAGCGTACAATGTTCGATGAGAATTTCATTAAAAGAAGTTGTAGTGTATATGTGACGCATAAAGAAAAGTTGTTGCAGAAGTTTTTACAGGTCATACAAAAGATAGCAAAAAAGGTTGTGGGATTATAATGTATCGGACATGGCTCCATTTTGGTTCTTGTGAAATTTCCCCTGATAATTACATATTATTTATTAAACAAATCAAGAGGGGAAGGAGAATGAAACATGTGTAAAATAAAACATAATTGCCCTACAATGTGACTCTTTCCTACTGTATTCTCATATAATGTTTTTGTGCTCAAATGAAAATTGTAAAGCTAACAAACTTACTATCATGATTGATTATTGGCAATGCTTTCTTCATCCACTCTTTTTTTAAAGTACTGCAAATGAGATTTCCAATAAATTGCATGTAGCTATAAATGATCCCGTTTCGGATTTCTTGTTAAATAATCTGTAATCAGGGATACAAATTTGCTGGACAGAGTAAAGCTTATACAAATATCAAAGTGATTTGTCTAGAAAAAGAGCTTGACAAAATATAATGCAAGGATTATGTAAAGAATAACAATTATCCTTAAGTGGTAATATTCACAAATTAAGGGCAATTCATTGAAAATATAACTTGAAGCTTCGCAAGAACCCCTTGAGACTGATCAAAATTACACCTTATATGATTGAATACGTATACAAAACATTATCTCATGGCAGCAAATGAAGTCTCTTATGACCTGACAGTGGTGCAAACAATTCATTGTACTAGCGAATACATTCTGACTATTGTAATACCAGTTAATTTTACTGGCATAGATTTAATAGTCATATTTGTTCCCTATTAGTTAAGAATTAGATTCAAGAAAATGTTATGCCACAAACTTTGAAATCCCAAACGACACAACACTGAATGTTTAATTCGCCAAAGTTTCCTACGACAAATTTACATTGATACTGCTTTCACTATAATTATCACGTTTGGGCATACTCAGGGATATTGCTATGGTTACTACTCGTTAACACTTCATAACCTGCATTGTTTTCGCCTAAGACTCATTTAATTCATCTCGAAGGTTTTAGTGTGTACACTTCTTTATTACAATTATTTTCCTACAAGGCGTCGTGCGGCTATTATTATCTCAATAAGCCTAACATTTGTAATTCTGTATTCTAATTCGATATAATCGTTTATGAACACTTATCCTTGCTAACTTGCTACACGTAACAGGCGACAATTGGTACATTATTTTTGAAATCAATTGCTTGAAAGAATAAAGAAGTATAACAAGCAAAAAATGGCCTTCTGTGAAACAAGAAGGGGGATTAATGCGAAGAACGGCCATTACATCTATGATTAGTATAGAGGTATAAAGAGAAAATGTATGCTTTAACGGTAGACGTGAGTGTTTTGGCGTGTAAGACAAAGAAAGAGAGAGAGGGGGGAGGGAAGGGGGAAAGAGAGGGGAGGAGAGGGGAGAGAGAGAGAGAGAGAGAGGAAGAGGAGAGGTGGACGGGGGAGAGAGAGAGAGAGAGAGAGAAAGAGAAAGAAAGAGAGAGAGAAGGTGAAGAGGGGACGGGAAAGAGATGGTTGGGGGAGCCGGGGAGTATGACAGTTGTGGAAATAGCTAGAGTTCGTTATGAGCGAGAAAGAGAGAGAGAGAGAATGGGGAGGGGAGAGAGAGGTAGATATAGGAGGGCGGGGAGAGAGAGATAGAGAGATAGATAGATAGAGAGAGAGAGAGAGAGAGAGAGCGAGAGAGAGGGCGAAAAAGAGAAGATGGAGAGGGGACGGGAGAGAGAGATGGGTGGGGGAGTTGGGGAGTATGACAGTTGTGGAAATAGCTAGAGTTCATTATTGAGCGAGAAAGAGAGAGAGAGAGGGAGGCGGGAGAGAGAGAGAGAGAGAGAGATAGAGAGATAGATATATATAAACAGTGCGTCCCAGAAAAAACGAAACCGATAATTATCGATGTTTTATCATAACTTAGTCACATTTATAATTGATAAATGACACATATTTGTAAAGCTTAGATCCTCTTCTTTCATTTGATGCAACTCGTATAATCCATATTTCACGTATGAGTGATTAAAATGAATTTGAAGAGAGGAAAACAAAAAGTCATTTGGCGGACGGTATCTGAATTTCAGAGAGAAAATCCCATTTCTAGAAAGTTGAGTTTCTGACCTTTCATAATGACACAACAGTCAGGAAAAATGAGTTAGGAATACAAAAAAGTTCGGTTTGTTTAAAGTAGTGCTTGCATTTCCATAATTTTATTAAACGAATTCGTTTTCACTGGCTGTCTGCTGTAGCAACAAACGGAATTGACAAAAGACTTAACTCCGTTTCGTTGACAATCAGCCGTAGACGAAAGACTTCATGCATGGCTGATTGTCAACGAAACGGAGTCAATTCTTTTGTCGATTCTGCTTTTTGCTACGGCAGGCAGCCAGCGAAAACGAATTCGTTTGATGAAATTATGTAAATGCAAGCATTACTTTAAACAAACAGAACTTTGTCATTCCTTGCTCATTTTTCCTGATTGAGGTGTCATATGAAAGGGCAGAAGCTCAACTTATTAGAAATGTGATTTTTTTTTCTTTGAAATTCAGATACCGCCCGCCAAATGACTTTTTGGTTCCCTCTCTTCATATTCATTTTAATCACTCATGCAAGAAAAATGCATCATATGAGTTGCATCAAATGAAGGGAGAGGATCTCAGCTTTCTAAATATGGGTCATTTATTAATTATAAATGTGACTAAGTTAGGATAAAACATCGATAATTCTCGGTTTCGTTTTTTCTGGGACGCACTGTACATAGAGAGAGAGA
The DNA here is from genome assembly GCA_035222895.1 of Strongylocentrotus droebachiensis. NCBI lineage: Eukaryota > Metazoa > Echinodermata > Echinoidea > Camarodonta > Strongylocentrotidae > Strongylocentrotus > Strongylocentrotus droebachiensis. Next base: position 97,896 of record JAVYIG010006826.1, read on the forward strand.
GAGAGTGAGAAAGAGAGAGTGAGAGAGAGAGGGGGGTAGGGAGAATACTATGATAATACAAGTGTTAATATGGGCTTGGTTTTGGATTACAGAGCAAAAGAATGAATTAAGCAAATAAGAGTAGGCCTACATGAAAATGTACAACATTAATCCATCATGAGATAGGGAAGAACATACAAAGGGATTAGAAAAAGAGTTGGCTAATCTCATGTGAACATATGTAAAAAAAAACAGAAAAAGAAAAGAACTAGGCTGCAGGGAAAGGAAGAAAGTTTTATTTTCTAATTCAATTTCAACATTCTTTCTCAATTGCCAAACACAACATGTATACCATATACATACACATAATACATGAAAAGATAAGATACACGTTCACTAGAAAACGTAGGTTTCGTTAAGGGTGTGAAAGGAAATGGGGAAGTTGGAAGCCGGAAATTAAAAATGATTGTATCGCGTAGTTTAGCAACATGTTAACATGAAATACGAAGATACATACTAACTCGCTCGAATGACCTCGATCAATGACGTCGTTCATGTTAAGGTGACATTTCCTTGTATACTCAATATTTTAACGTGACATTTCCTTGGTAACAAATTAATATGTTTGCTGTATTTGCTATTTTTGCTTGTTCACTTTGGATATCATCTTTAATATGTTAAGGCCTTCTTGCCCACCTATTATTATTGTTACGTCTGTCACCAATGCAACCACTTCAATCAAAATGTTAGTTTTATTTATGGGAACCTATATAGTCTACGAGCTGAGCCTTTCAATAGGTTCATCACACTTTAACCTGTAATACCTACTATTCAATACAATTAATTTCGACGTCTTTTCAAAGAATTGATTATATAATGTGACACTTTTAGTATATTTCATATCATGTTTTAATTGTGTCAATTATGTGAATCCCTTTTTGTGAAATGTGAAACAAATCAACTTGAAACTTGAACTTAATATTTGAGTAGATAAAAGTACTGGCCTGTGAACGAAAACACCGAAGTGGGAGATTGACCCAGATTGTACGTCACTGGTAACTTTGCGCGGGAGTTGGCAACTGAATTCAGAGTAGGATTAAGGGTCAAGATAGGTACAACGAATCGTCTTCTTTCTCTAATAATTTAATGTAACTTCAAAGCTTCCGGGCTTCACGCGGTAGGGGGGGGGAGCTGGATTCAGACAAGGACGCGATACAACGAATCGTCTTCTTTCTCTAATAATTTAATGAAAGGTGAAAGCTTTCGCGCTTCGCGCGGGATTGGCGAAAATTAATTCAATCAAGTATTAAGAGTAATAATTTATTCAAACGTACATCAAATCTTCCGCGATTCACGCGGGAAGGGGGGGGGGGACTGAATTCAGACAAGTCGAGAACGGTACGACGAGTCGTTTTCTTCCTCTAATAACGAAATGAAACGTCAAAGCTTCCACGCTCTGTGCGGGAGGTGAAAAACTGAAAAATAACTTAGTTCCTGGCCCCGGGTTTATAGGATAAAATTTGTAGACATTGGGACATTGGCATTAATATATTTGTCGGTAATTGATGGCTCGTTATGTCGGTAATCGGTGGCCTCTACAATTCCCCCCCCCCCCCCCTCCCCCACTGAAAGAGGTCTAGCAACGCCCCTGATAACACTCGAGATAATTTTTGCAAGTACTACTGGTGAAGTACTGGACCACCGTCGTTGTGCATTGTGCAGCGTAGTCTATACTGTACAACGTCTCACGACGTGTCAGATCACTTTTCTTTAAATTCTAACCAATCACAACGCCTCGTTTTTTCCAGGAAGTGCCGGTGGATATTAATGCGCCAAAAGTGGTTCTCAAATCACAAAAGATCCCTACTCTTGGAGGGGGTAGAAGAAGCAATTTTACGTCATATTACTCCAGGAAGTGTCTGAAAATGCGTCAAATGTGATTCTAAAATTGCAAATGCTTCCTACTCTGGGAGGGGGTCAGAACCACCTCACAGACTCACCCCCGCGTGGTCGCTCCGCTCCCTCGCCGCTAAAGCCTCGCTCTGTCGCTTCATTGTCTCACATATATTTTACCCCATGCCCCGGTAAGAAATTCCTGGATCTGCCACTGATGCCCGTACTCTGAGCTTCCGAGGCTCCTCCCCCTGACCCCCGACGGGGCTCTGCCCCTAGACCCTACTTTGAATAACGTTCAGCGGGGCCTGCATGTAAGATTGGGGTGATGCGGATTTTTTGTTCCCCCCCCCCCCTCCCCCATCCCCCAATGTTTTGGCTCATTACGCCACTGACGAACACAATACATGTACATTGTACATCATTTCGATCCGGGATATATAAAAGGAAATAAACGAGGAAGAAACTCAGTCAGACTTGTTCGCTGGTAAAGAACTGTTCATGATAGCCAGGAATACGAGTAGACACAACTGTTGCATACGTCATAAAAAGTGCGTTCAGCCATTTCCTTCTTCTGTTACTACTCTCCCGACATATCGCCAAAATGAAGTGTTCGTCATATCAATTCGTATGTGTTGTCATTCACGTAGTTACCTCGTCTCACTTTATCTGTAAGTATATATACTAAAGTTTTCCTGAATAAAGCCTTGTAATATACATGTATAGCTAACTTTTTATTATGAATGATGTCAGTGAGCTAACAACATATGTCTGAAGGAAAGTAGATTCATGTGATTAGTTTTTGTGGTCTCATGTTTCTTGTCTTATGTAAATCATATTTAATTCAATTTCTTTTTAAGTAAAAAGTACATATAAACTATTGTCATAGGCAGGGCTCAAATATTTTTTTTGTCCACGGGGGCTCTTCCCCCCCCCCATAATAAAGAGCTCCCGTGCGCCTTCTCACGGGGGCGGCTCACGGGGGTTCTTTTAGTACTGACGGGGGTTCTTTTTAATACAAATTTCTATTGAATTGGTGGTACTTGTAATACTCCTTTAATTCTTTGCTATTTCATCATTATCGGCATTATTTTCCTCTTACAACTTTACAAGTTATAACATACAGCTAATGGTCAGATCTCCTCCCTCTGTACGAATAAAGAAGAGACCAACTGTCTCTTCAATAGAACTTTAAAGGATGATATAGTTGTGCATAGTGTTAGCTTATCAGTTAAATCATTCCAAATACGGGGACCATTATGTCTAAAGGAGCAAAGCATTAACTGGGTAGAGACCTTTGGATAATGATATTTGATACAGGAACGAGTATTATATGAATGAACAGATTTATTAAGGATAAACATTCGACAAACTCTTTCACGTACATAATTATAATAAACATTATAAATCATAATAGTATTTTGAATTTGATGTATATCATAAATATTGAGTGTTCTTAGGCGAAAAAACAGGGGACGTGAATGAGCTTGATAATGGGAGTATGTACATATTTTCAAGAGCTTTCTTTTGAAGTTTATAGAGAGGTTCTAGTTTAGTTATTCCCACACCGGCCCAGGTGATATTACAGTAATGTAAGTAAGGCAAAATTAAACAATTATACAACATAAACAATACTTTTTCAGGCAGAAATACACGTAATTTACAAAGAACACCAATGTTTTTAGATATTTTGTTAGTTATATACAATCGATGATCCTGAAAAGATAAAGTATCAACCAAAATGATACCAATAAATTAAACAGAAGAGCACACGTTCAAATTTACATTGTTTATAAATATTTGTACATCATTAATATTGCAAGGATTAGTTTTATTATGAAAATAAAGTACACTTGTTTTTATTATTTATAATCGATTCATTAGCATTAAACCATTCAACAACCTTTTTTAATTCTTTATTTACTTCTGACATTAATTTATCAAAATCATTATGAGATGCAATCAGGTTTGTGTCGTCAGCAAACAAGATAAAAATGAAAAAAAGATGAAGCAGAACTAAGGTCATTTATGTAAATTAAAAATAGGAGAGGAATAAAGCTGTTGTATGATGTGAATTGAATACGATCCCTGAACCATTCCCAAGCAATACCGCGTATACCAAAATATTTTAATTTAGTGAAGAGAATATCGTGGTTATTGGCATCGAAAGCTTTCGACAAATCAAGAAACAAGCCTAATGCATGCAATTTATTACCTATTGAGTATGTGATCATGAAGGTCAATTAGAGCATGTCCACATGATGAGATTTTTCTAAAACCATATTGAGATACAGTCAAAAGATTATTTGTATTAATATGATTAGAGAGCCTATTATAAATCAATTTCTCCAGTATCTTAGAAAAACAGGGGAGTAATGTTATTGGTCGATAATTAGAGAATATGTGGGGATCACCTTCTTAAATATGGGTATGATTTGTCCTACTTTAAAATTCTTGGGGACTTTTCCTGACAAAAAGGAAAGATTACATATAAAAGCAATAGGTTTGACAATGAAATGTATAACATGTTTTATAATGAACTGACTTATTCCTTCAAAATCGTGTGCTCTTGGTTGAATTGAGCAATTTGACAATATTCAAAACTTCTGTTTCATTGGTAGGATGAAAAAATATTGATTTGCTACAAGTATCTCGTAAAAATGAACTAAAATTGCATTTTGGTTTCTGAATATGTTCAGATTTTAGTTTTGTTGCAATACTAGAAAAATAAGAATTAAATTCATTTACAATCAATTGACGATCAGTTAACTTGTTTTTATCGTTAAGAAAATAATCAGGATATTGGCATTTTCTTCTCTTTCCTAATACATCATTAATAACTTCCCAAGTTTTAGACATATTATTCCTATTCTTCTGTAATAAATCACAACAATATTTTGTCCTTACCGACTGTAAAATTGAGTTTAATTTATTTCTAAATTGTTTATATTTACATTTATTGCTGTCGGTTCTTTTTTGACAAAATGTTTTATATAATCTATACTTTTTATTAATCTTTTTTAACAGTGAAGGGGTTATCCAAGGTTTTCGTGGCAGTTTTCTTTTCTCCACTTTACAAACAACAAAGTTATGATCATACACAGTTTTAAAAATGAATTATAGGCCTCATCTACATCACAAGAAAAAAAAATACTTCATTCCATTCTAAAACAGATAAATCCCTCTGAAATGAACTTAAACTTAAAGGATCCGTTTTTCTTATGTGGAAAATTGAAGATGCTCTATGACAAGGACTAATAGAGAGGTTGGTTATTTGGAAAATAGGAAGATGGTCTGTTTAATCACTATAGAAAATACCAGAGTGAATGTCTTTAGTGACTACATTTGTATTGAGTTCGTTGGAATTCCGAAGCTGGCGAGAGTGGGGGGCCGGGGAGAGAAGACGAAGACCAAAGTTAGAAAGCAGAGTTTGTCTGCGTGCTTCAATGGATGGGATGCCTAGTGTTTCAAGGGCTAAATGGTAGGAAGTATAACCGCTCAGGATAATTCGACAGGCCCTTTTTTGGACGCGCTCTATGTCAGAAGACTGATGAGTAGTGATTGCTGATGACCAGATAGGGGCAGCATATTCCAATACTGGTCTGATGTACATGACATAAACATTTGCGAGCTCAGATTGTCGGAGGTTGCATTTCCTTAAGCGACATACTATGTCGACGTCTACTTGCTTTGGAGACCATCGAGGACACGTTAGAATTCCATTTCAAATCGCGTTGGAGAATGATGCCCAGAATTCTAAGACTGTCAAGTTCCGGAAGGGGATTCAGCAATGTGCAACGCAGGAAAGACAGGTGGGCATTTAGCAAATGAGAAGTTCATCACTTTGCATTTTCGTGGATTAGGTTTCATGTCGTTCTGGTGACACCACTGGAGCAGATGATTGAGCTCTGATTGGAGGTTAGATGGTTGATTACAAGGGTGCACCTCAACCAAGCTCAAGTCATCGACGTACTTCCATCTGGGTTCAAAGTCAATGACAGCATCATTCACGATGACAAGGAACAACACCGGGCCAAGTTTTGTCCCCTGGGACACCGCTGGCGAGCTCAAGGTCACAAGAGATAGAAGCACCAACTTTAACAGCTTTCTTGCGGTTACTCAGGAAGCTACACATTGTCGGTAAAACAGAAGACTGTACACCGAACCCGATCAGTTTCCTGACGACGACATTGTTATTTACTCTGTCTGTTGATTGAAAGGAAATACATGCTGAGATATATCCATACAGTTTCAATAGCACACAATCACACTCCATGCACACATTCACGCACACCAATACAAATTACAAAATAGCGGAAATAGCCAGTTAACACACACAAATATAATGACAAAAGAATTACAATTAACTAAAAGTGAAAGAAATAGGTCATTAACCTAGGATGTAATTCAAAATGGAAAAAAATTAGACTTGCATAGAATATTGGAAAATATTATGTTATCTTTATGTATATACCATGTGATTATGACATTAAGCTATAAGATTGTAGATGTTTAAATGGTGATGTATATGGAATAAATAAACATCAAATCAAATCAAATCAAAAAATGTTTTCCCTTTTTATCTAGTCCACTAAAACGATATAAACTTGGTGGCGGGGAGGGGGAGGGCGCAGTGTAGATGCCAGAATCATTGCCGTATCCTCCCCCCCCCCCCCCCCTGGGGAAAAAAATGTGTAAAAACACGTACATTTTACCCTTTTTTGGAGATGCCCCCCCCCCCCCCCCTGGCGCTCAAGGAGGTGGCGGTGCGATTTTTCAAATTTACTACCCCCCCCCCCCCCCCGTCCCCCAACACTGAGCGAAAATTTTCGGGAGCAATTTTTTTTTTTTTTTAAGTGCTCACTACCCCTCCCCCCCCCCCAACCAAACCCTCACCCCCCCCCCCCCCATCATCTTGCGTTCATGGACCTTAAGTACACATAAAGAAAACATTAATCTAAATTTTCCGCTCTCAATCTAGGTGTCAATTGGTATGTGATGGTGAACCAAAAAAAAAACATCGGGGGGGGGGGGTGGGGGTGGGGGCGGTGAAAACCCTTGTGATTTTCTAGGGGCAGGGGTTGCTTTTTGCATTTGTAGCATCAACTTTTAAAAAAATCACCCTAATGCAATTTCAATAGCCGTGTGCGTCAAGTATTAAAAAGTGCCAGCATGACAGTGACAAGTTCAGTATTTCGAACATAATTGATATTACGATAGGCTACTGAAATTGCCCTGGAGTTGATTTCTCGAGAGCAGTTTCGATCATTTTCCTATAATATATCCTCTCCACAGGTTTGATATCAGCTACCTGTGCCATGCCAGGCCCCATAGCTAACACCATAACAACCTTGTCGAACCAAACGCTGGATACAGGTTCTTATTTCACATGGGAATGCAGCGATGGATACATGATGGATGGCCTGACAAACACTGTTGTATGGGTGTGCTTAGAGGACGGGTCTTGGCTGGGTCATACACCCATATGCACGGGTAAGGGCTTGTCATGCTCAAATAAATCAATCCAACAGTGCATAATATAGAGAAATTAAAGAAAATATATGTTATGCAGTGCCTTTAAAGGACGTCACACGTAGTGGTCTACGCAAATCTAAAATCTATGTTATTAACAACCCTGGAACTTGTCCGAGGCTTGATTGAAATAGCAACAAGTAATTTATGCAGACTGGATCCAATCCATTGCAGTTCAGTCATTAATTCCATGTTAATGGAATACTTCGTCACTAGGTCACCAGGAAAGAAACCTCCATACATTTGAAAGTGTTAGTAGACAGGTCTATTGCCTTAGATTGATTTTTGGAAAGTAGTTACGATCATGTTTCATAATCATTACTCAAGTTTCTGCAGCTATAGTGTGCCCATCGCCTCCCATAGCTGCCTATTCAATGCTCGATCCTCTATTGGCTGAAGATCCCGTGGTAAACCAGACGATATCATATAACTGCAGCAGCAGCAAGTACACTCTGATTGGAAGTAACTTGAATAAATGTCTACAAGATGGCACTTGGGAGAATGATCCTCCCGTTTGTCAAAGTAAGCAGCTAGTTTGATTCCTATGTTTTTCAAGGTTTAGTCGTTAAAACAAGCATCACATATCGTATCGTGTTTATTGCGATATTAGTATTAATGACACTAACCCTAACCCTATTAATGGCTAATTCGTTCAGAATTTACGAAACACATTGGATAATAAGTATAATATTAAAAAGGAATAACATGTTGAAAACATCCATTTTATTCTGAGATGCTTTGGCTAGTAACTTCATGTAGTGATAATAGTACTGTGGTCTTATCATGGAGTTGCTAGTAACTCTATGGTCTTATTTACCCACATAGGAAAAGTGGTGTCTTTTGGCGAGTCTCGAACGTATGCTCGCGCGCATGTAATATAACCAATGGGCACAGGCTTCAAAAACCGTTCTTGTGTCAAAGATATTGGTGTAACTTTGCAATGCTGCAAAATACAAGGCTGGCGCGAACGGTATTCTATTGTCTATATTTTTTTCTTGTATTTTCCAGAATATGAGAAAATAATGTCAAGTACTTGCGTCGGAATAGGCCTCGAAAGAAAAATTTTCAAGTGAATTTTGACACCAACCCTTCCATAGCAATGCACGTATTTGCACAATTCGAAGCAGGAAACATAATCGATAACCCCGTGTTTGAGACTCTGTATCCTAGCAACCGATTACCCTACGCATACAGCGTTTTCGCTTTCCAGTGCGGAATTTATCCCTCTCTGTCATATATTTTAAAATCAACCTGATTGGTCCAGAAAATTTGTCGGAAACCTTGAAAAAGTAAGAAGATTAATCTTTTCCATCCAATCACATTTGGCGACACTCCGAGCTCATTAGCATAGAGAGTTACGACGTCATAATCACGCCATGACTCGCATTTGCATGGATGTGTGTGTAGGGTCATTGAATTTTTCATGAGACGTACCTGTGCGCGCTGAGCAAAGAAAGACATGCACAGATCCACTTGAGTGGAATCTCGGCCTGAAACTTTTCCATATGGGTAGCCACATCATTATCAATACTGCTCTTCCTACGGGTCCTGCAATTATTATTCCCTCAGCATTTCCAGGTACCCACAAACACCTAGTCCAAGGATATAAGCTCCGGCGGATTCCATGTGCGCATGCGCAGGTTTCCTTCTCGAGCTCAATCTGGGCTCGGTATGGTACGAGAAAAATAAGACGCCTCCGGGCAAGGATCGAGTCAAGTCATCTCAAATGAGAAACAAGAGCCTGCACTATTACATCACAGTGTTTTTTTGTTATTGCTATTGCTGTTAATCGTAGTTGATATCGTTGTTGTTTTTATTTGTTAAAGGGGATTGCGGCGATACAGACAATGATGTCAAACGTTACTCCAATCTCACTTGCTACCGTCAACGTGGTAATACTAATAGTTCGACAAATTGGATAGGATCGAAAAACCTTTGCAATGCTAAAGGGGAGCTACTTGCCACCGTGAAAGATGCTGAGACACAAACGTTTCTCGTTGAGTTCATTGGCGACCAGATCGGCAACCATGTTTGGATTGGAGCGATGGAGGGACGAGACTGGGTGTGGAGACATAGTAAGTTATTTATAGCTTTGTTAAGTTCATTTTTTATTTTCATTTTCACAATCGTCAGTAGCCTACTATTGGCAAAACGAAAAAACAATGGTAATTAGTGTGACAATATAAATATTACCGTCTCTTATGCAACATAAGACAATTCCTGAACGGAATGACGATACCTTTTCTACACCTTCCCTTTAATAATTCTCTGTAGACGTTGGTTATCTCTATCTAAACTATGGATGATTAGAATTTTAAAGTAGATATTCATTGATTTTAAAAACTAACTTTATTTTCATTATTGCAAAGTTGAAACGCTTAAATACAGCCCCGGCATAGCACCTGAAGAGCTCTCCGAAATGTAAATGTTTCTTTCATATGCCTTACTAACAATTGGTCATTAACTCTTAAACATCACACGTTTGCTTTGTGTTAGTATTGCAAACAAAAATATTTTCTGTCTCATTTCTTTTAAATCGGACATTGCGATTTGATTTACTATTAACTATGTTTCTTGGAATAATTAATTCAAAATAATTTGTCTTTTACACTGCATTATAATGATACGGCATTACTAATTTTCAGTCAAATATTCGGGTGCTCTTTTACTTCTAGTTTGCATAATAATGAACGTTTTGTTTCCTAAGCTTAATACTTCCAGGAAAGTGTGATTTTGTTTTGTAAAGATTATGTACTCTAACTTCTTATTAACTTTCCCTTTTTTTTTTAGATTGATGATCCTATTTTTAATTAGTACCTGAACTTTTACTTTGTACTGTCAATAAACCGCATTGAATGAAATTGAGCTCCGTTGGATAAAGCAGATAATACAGAGGAGAAAGATTGCGTCTTAAAATTCACACATGTATTCCCTTCTTAGAAATGCTTCAAAAAAAGGACTGCATGTAAATCTAGTCATACCAAGATTGTCTAATAAGGTCCTATTTGAAAGTACATATATTCAAGTTCTGTGAACGTTTTTTTTGTTGTCATATCTATTTGATGTTGGTGTCGCCATCGTAGTAGGAGAGAATGATGTAGTACAACAATTCATTCTTCATTGCATTACATGTTTCTTCATCTCAATTTAATATATTTCATGCACGTCAACATAACAGGGAAAAGCGACAAGAACGTGTAAAAGGAAGTGCAATAGTAGAATTATTGGGGTGACTGGGGTCAGTAGATAAAACATGTATTTGTATTTTATATTTGTTAACATTTATTTTCTTCTCATCGATACAATATGAAACACAATGTATATATAAGTCATGCATGTAACAATGATTTCAACATAGAGTATACAGTAAATAATACATATAACAGAAGGAGGCGAAAACCCGAAAATCATAGCTTGAGTTGGGAACGCCTATAATAAGTTAATACAGTTAATGAGACAACATTATACATATTATCATGAAAATTACATATTGTATAAAAGAAGGTTGATAGGAAAGAAAAAATGAGAGGAGAATTAAGTATAGGAAGGCATGTTCACTTATACATGGATAACATAATTAGGTAATAAGATAATGATTGAAAAGATGAAGGAAGTAATAGTTACCAGAAGCAAGAGTGCAATAATAACAGGACGATATTGAATGAAAGCCTGTCTAAATAACAAATGCAAAGATAAACAATTTTTTTCTTCTTTTCTTTCTTTTCTTTTCTTGTTGAACGTTATTTTCTCAGGCGAGGTATACATCGAACGCTTCTTTTGGCAAAATCCATTTCCAAGTGCGAATTCACGAGATTGTATTGAACTGTCATATCAGGATGGATCATTTTCATGGAGTCCAAGATCATACCAAACAGACAATGGCTTGCTCTGTCAGTATGGTAAGTGGGTATATTATTATTATCACTACTGCTACTACTCAGTAGCGTACGCAGGATTTTTTCAAGGGGGGGGGGGGTTAACATTTGTAAATCGGGCCCAGAATTTCGCAACGACTCAGCCAGCCGCTGAATAAGCGAGGGGGGGGGGGGGGGGGGGTTAGAGGACACCTTTTTTCTTTTTTTTTGGTCCCCAAGAATCGCAACGACTCAGCCAGCCGCTGAATAAGCGGGGATAAGAAGACATTTTTTTTCTTCAGTGTCCTATTGTGTAAAATATAGAAATCATGTTCGGACTACATTGTTTATAATATTCCATCGTAATGTTCACACGATCATAATGTGACGGACAAGGCTATTTAAAACGGCTTATTCAATATTTTCGATGGTCTGTACGATCGTGTTTTAGCACGTCTTCACATATTAACATGTGGAGCTATACATAGTATCACTCAGTCATGAAATCTTTATTTCTAGATCGGTCTTGCCAGAGTGTTGGGCTTAACCTATCAGACATGGTACTAGAATACATGGGCACCTGTTTCCAATTCCTGGATGTTTCGAAGAACTGTAATGACGGGGCCGAAGAATGTAATGGGAGAGGAGGATTTCTGGCTGAAATACTCGATGAGAGCACTAATGCTTTATTGCTGGACCGAGCCCTGTATCTGCGAGACATAGGTGTAAACACGGCCTGGTGGATCGGTGGTTATGACGAAAACGACATCGGACGGTCCTGGTATTGGTCTGATAGTACGTGATTCCTCAAATAGTATAGAAACAGTAAAATGTAGTCTTTATCTGTTTATTGGAAGAAAAACACATTTATTTTTGTAACAAAATCTATACTATTTGCAACTATTTGTATTCAATGTCAATACAATAACAAATCCCAAATTTGTTCCTATTTTAACACAGGAATTGAAATGGGATTAGAGCCATATACGTTATGAAATCAGCATCAAAATTATCGGTTATTCGTTAATATCAGTAATATATAAGTAGTTGGTTGCAGTCCAAAAATAATAAAAATAAATTGTTGAGTAAAAAGGAAATAGTTTAGCCAAATGAGATCCTTGATCACTTGTATTATATGAATGTGGTTATTGGCTGCAAAGAAGTCCATAAGTATGTTTATATAATAACCTTGAATAGGATTAGGAGGTAATGGAATCTTTTTTGTAATTTAAACAATAATACATATACAATATTAGGTGTCAACAACTTTAGATCTTTTCCCTGCATTTGCTAATTTTTAATTTAATGAATTGAGAAATAAAATCTTGAAAGCAATGAAATAATAAAAAATAAATAAAACATTCAACAATTGTGTAATAATACATGATTTTAAACTACACATCCAGCTGAACCTAAGCAATGTAAACAATTACCAAGAATTTACGCACTTTATATCGGGCATATCTTGTATGCTATAAATGCAAAACCTGAATAAAAACAAGACCCAATAGTAATGTCTGGAATTGACTTTTCCAAATACAGATCAGCATGGACTAGTAAAATTGAAGCTAATATATTTATATTGAGGCTTTCCAATGGAAGTAGAAATCAGAGCAACTTCATAAGGCTTAGAAGGACATCATATTAACCATACCATGATTCATCTCTTTCTTCAGAAACTCGAATGAACTATGAGGGATGGTACGAGGGCGAGCCTAATAGGTATAACCAGTTATGTGTAGAAATGAGACTGGAGTTTCAGTACCAATGGAATGACCACTATTGTAGAGAAAGAAGTCGGACTCTATGTCAAATTGGTGAGAAAATGTGAAATATACTTTTCGAACATCTTTTAGGGGGTCATGGGAATGTACACAAATACAAACTGACTATGTTAGACGGCTTCTTTGAACCGGTGACAAGAATTATTGCTGAGGTGATTTGAAAATATATGAGCAATCACAACATTGTGTAATGTTTAAAAATCATGATACATCATGTATATCATTCATAGTTTTCTTCACGTAAATGAAGGAAGGCATACAATAAATGAATGAAGTAAAAAC
>JAVYIG010006827.1:0-111217 GCA_035222895.1 Strongylocentrotus droebachiensis
CCAACAGTTGATTTAAAATTATGCAATAGCATTATCAGATATTTTATGAGCATGCCATTCAAAGCAATGATACATGAAGGTTGGTTTTATGTTATGAAGAAATGTTCCAGGTTTTGAAAGATTTATATTTCGGGTTAGGTACATCCATGAATAAAATTATAACAAATACAAAAACATTACGTATAAAAAAAAATGGTTTCATAGTTCATACCTCTCTTCCTGATGCCATCTCGATGATGCTCCATGAATACCCTGCTACCGTAAGAGGCAAACTGGTAAAGTACTGTGCATTATAGAATTTGTGAAATCAAGGAGCAAAACAATTTTTTTTTAAACTTAGAAAAGCATCCACATATACACTAAATAACTGTTTTCACATTTATTATATCAAGTGGTTAGCTTTGAAATACTAGTTACTCATGTGTTAAGATCCTACTAATGGTTTACACATAAAGTGAAGTATTGCAGAACACTTTTGGGGTTCAAATCAAATGAATTGCACATTTACAATGACTTGAAAATATGTATGACTTGAAATATTTCAAAGGTCATACATTTAGGTCTGTGACATTGTTCCTGATTAAAAGAACATTAAGACTCGTAAGCATACCAATAAACCAGTACAGTTCTCTTGATACCAATATTATATAAATGGTAACCTCGCTCGATTCATAATGCGGAATGAGGATCGCTATTCATAATACAGGAAGAAGGATGCTATTCATAATACGGGAAGAGGGTCGCTATTCATAAAACGGCCCACCCTCCCTGCAGCATTCCTTAGGACAAGTACATATTACCAACAATTTTACCAAGGGTGGAGCCCCTAGAAGCTCAGGAGTTTCATACATTAAATTACCGTCAGATGAGCATATTTTTATACCCTATTTGTGACACTGACAGGTCACAAATTGGCGTGGGGTCCAGGGGCGTAGCCCCCAGAAGCTCAGAGGTTTTGGGCAATAAATTACGGTCAGATTAGCATCTTTTGATACCTTATTTGTGACATTGACAGGACACAAATTAGGTTAGCTCCAGAGGGCAATGGGCAATAATTACAGTCAGATGAGCATATTTGTATGCCTTATTTGTGACACTGGCAGGTTAAGAATTGGTGTGGGGTTCAGGGGTGGAGCCCCAGAAGCTCAGGGGTATAGGCATTTAATAACAGTCAACTGAGCATATTTTGATACCTTGTTTGTGACACTGACAGGTCACGAATTGGCATTGGGTCCAGGGGGCGGTGCCCTTGGAAGCTCAGGGGTTTCAGGCAATTAATTACGGTCAGATGAGCATATTTTGATACCTTATTTGTGACACTGGCAGGACATGAATTGGCGTGGGGTCCACGGGACGGAGCCTCCAGAAGTTCAGGGGGGAGGGGGGGGGGGCAAGGCCTGCTGGCCCCCCCCCTTGGATCCGCGCCTGGTTATATACCATCTTTTCATAAATTATACACAATATAGCAAGATATTTTTTCCATTTAAGTAAGGAAGTTAGATTTTCAAGATATTGTGACCGTTAGGCGTTACGCGAACGATGGCGTACCCTGTATTACCGGTATGTCTTTTTTCAAAGTATATTGTACTTTTTATCTTTGATGATTATATAGAGACATCCCCATTACCTTCATGTAGCTTATGAATCTGCCTCGCTCCTGTGGTGACAAAAATACAGTACAACCCGACACACATATAATCATATGCACCTATTGCAATTTGTCCCCCCCCCCTTTCTACAATTTAATACAAAGTTTTGGGAATTTTGAAAATGGCCGGATAGCGATTCTTGAAAATGTTGATATATTTGGATGCCCTAAGGATGTATTACAAGCACTAGAAAATTTAGCCCCTTCGAGAAAATTTGAATATCAATGCCTATACGGCCATCCAATGGTAGCTGCGAAAATGAACATCTCAGAATATGCAGTTGTGATATATAATTTCCAAACGGGTATAGCCAATCGGTCGATTTTACTCAAGAAACATTGTTTTAATGCTAAATTAATATCTTGACCTTTAGAGGGAGCTTTACAACATAAAGAGTTTATTATTTACAATTTCTTCTTTAAACTTGATTTCAACCGCGACAACGATCACTGAATACTGTAGGATTGCATATGCTTCCAATATGTTCATTTGAACCAAATTCATGACCCCATACCAAAACTTTGTATTACCTTTAATATAATTTTGTTTGCTTATTTAATTTCTATGAATAGCGACCCTTTCTGTATTATGAATAGCGACCCTCTTATTGTATTATGAATAGCCACCCTCTTCTCGTATTATGAATAGCGACCCCCTTCTCGTATTATGAATAGCCACCCTCTTCTCCTTTATGAATAGCGACCCCCTTCTTCGATTATGAATAGCGGTTCTTACATGTATGAATAATGACCCTTTTCTCAAATTATGAATAGTGGTCCTTATGAATAGCGGTCCTTATGAATAATGACCCTCTTCTCGTATTTTGAATAGCGACCCTCATTCTGCATTATGAATAGCCAACCTCTTCTCGCATTATGAATAGCAACCCTCCTATTCGATTATGAATAGCGGTTCTTACATGTATGAATAATGACCCTAATGAATAATGACCCTTTTCTCACATTATGAATAGTGGTCCTTATGAATAGCGGTCCTTATGAAAGCGGTCATTATGAATAGTAAGCAGATCTCATTTTAACAGACCTTTAGATGAGCATACATGTGGTATGTACACTGCATTTCAATTTTTAAACAAAAAGGGTAACTGCCCAATTCTCCATTGACAAATCTAACAGGTCTTAAAAATAAAGTAGTCCTTTTTATATTGGACATTTCTAGTTCATACCTTTATAAATAAAAGTATTTCTTGTGCAAGCTTCATTTAAGGTTCTTGTTAACATTGTTCAGATGAGAGAAAATGGTGATACGGTAGTCACTTCAATGCTCGATATACATTTAAAGATAATCTGAAAGTTTGAGTGAAAACAGGCTATCATTAATGATCAAAATTTGAAAAAAATTATCTGCTTAATTCCGGAATTCTCCCAACTATATTATCGTATGTATCAACTTGGTTTTTAGCAAGGACAATTTTTAAAAAAGTATTACAAGCCGTTCGACTGTAGTAACACTCCTTCATAAAGAAAACAACATATTAGGCCAGCCCCCAGGGGTTGTTAAAGAGAAGGGAATGCGAGGGATATGGAGGGAAACAACATCAGTGTCTGTAACAGCAGCTTAGCAATCTATAACCTATCACTATCTAAGATAATTTTTATTTTGTTATCATTTCAACGCATACACTCAATAAGGATACATTCAGCTTAGTTCCCATCATCCTGAGCTGGTTTGTATGGAGTGTTGATACATGGCAGTTGTACTAGCTACAAGTTGTAGGGCTTGCTTGCATAAATGCCAACCAGGTAATCTGTTGAATGAATAATAAAAGAAACATATGCAAACAACATCTAGTGATAAACTTTGCACATTATAAAACAAAAAGAAAAACATAAAAACACTTTTTTTTTTACTCCAAGAGATGAGTTTTCGTAAGTTAATCACACTGTGAGTGGATTACCCTTTAGCGTTTACGGTTAGACTTCATGCATCGTAGGACTCTACGAGTTTGCTGCCCATCGACTAAAAAGTTATGAGTCTTATGTTTTTATCAAGTTTATGACAGAGATATAACCGTGTCAGAGGCGTCATAAATACATACGGTAGTACTTAGTCAGGATGTTGTCCTTAATCTTGGCAAAGAGGTCATCGTGAAACATGTAGCAGACAAGTAGCTTACTAAAGCTGATTTGGTCAAGAAGTTAGACTTATGACGGTTTCGAGAAACGGGCCCCTGCCCTGGGTGCTAGCCGTAATTTGCTAAATAGACTACTTCTACTTCTACGACGATACTCAGCAGGATCCATAAGTCAGGATGTAGTGCTGAGGAAAAAACTATCTAGTTCTTGGTGTAGCCCGCCTCGACCCTTTAAATGAAGAGAAAAGACAGACACGTGTTATTTCTTGGTAAAAGTAACAGTAGAATCCTTTTATTTAAACAAATAATCAAACACATAAATGTATACAAAATAATAATATAAATATGTTGAGTTTCAACATATATATCAAGATACTGTAACCCCGAGGTTATTCAGTCTCATATAATAAACTTAACATTGATAACACAATGCATTAACGAGTTCCTATTTACATCTACATAATACAGTTTCATTATCGAATCGAATAAACACTAACCTAGTAACATACAGATAATGATATATATTCTTAACTAATATATGGTGATTCGTAATACCCTCTAACTCTAAAGGTATTATGAATTTCATTGTATACCGAGACAATATCATCAAAATGCTTATCTATTATATTGGTCTGGAAACAATTATTTTGTCCATTGTTGTATATTGTATTATATTTTAACTGACAATGATTTCACATTGTAATGCAGTTTTCAGGTTTCCCAGGTTTATTTTGGAGAATAGAAGATTGATATTGTTAAAGGTAAAAAGACCAGTATTGGAAACGCCCCAATTTCAAAAAAATGAAATGGAAGCTCTTTATTACCAATCATGTGAAAGAATATGTTTTGACTAATACATGATGATAAAAAATTATGCCGGGAAACCGCCTACTAATTGATATATTTGGTAAATTAGTTTATCTATTGGACTGTGAGAGATAAACGCACGTGTCGCGCACGTGTGCGTAGTCCCATATACATCTTTCTGTGTACAGTGCTTGTAACTTTACGAAGACTGGGCCAAATTTCTTATCATTTTAATGATTCCAGAACCTTGCAGTATACACACCAATACTTATATGCTAGATGATCAACCTTTTCTGATCGATTCCACAACGTTTCTTTCACAATGCAATCGCATGACCATATACTGGTCTTTATCTTTAAGATATTCGATAACATAATTCAGTTTGATTTGATTGGAGATATATATCATTAATGAAACAGTGTAAAGGCTATATAGTCTCAAACAAACCTTCACCATTAAACTTCAAGCTCAAACACACATGATATATTGCGACACTTTCAAGGCTACTTATTATTTCAAGTTCATGTATATAGAAACTGCAACAGTTTCAATACAAAATGAAGTTCTTTGCACTTAAATCATTGGTCTGGAAACAATTATTTTGTCCATTGTTGTATTTTGTATTACATTTTCACTGACAATGAATTCACATTGTAATGCAATTTTCAGGTTTCCCAGGTTTATTTTGGAGAATAGAAGATTGATATTGTTAAAATATTCGATAACATAATTCAGTTTGATTTGATTGGAGATATATATCATTAATGAAACAGTGTAAAGGCTATATAGTCTCAAACAAACCTACACCATTAAACTCCAAGCTGAATCACACATTATATATTGGGACACTTTCAAGGCTACTTATTATTTCAAGTTCATGTATATACAAACGGCAACAGCTTCAATAAAAAAAAGAAGTTCTTTGCACTTAAATCATTGGTCTGGAAACAATTATTTTGTCCATTGTTGTATATTGTATTATATTTTCACTGACAATGATTTCACATTGTAATGCATTTTTCAGGTTTCCCAGACTTATTTTGGAGAATAGAAGATTAATATTGTTAAGTAGTTCGATAACATGAATCAGTTTGATTTGATTGGAGATATATATCATTAATGAAACAGTGTAAAGGCTATATAGTCTCTAACAAACCTACACCATTAAACTTCAAGCTCACTGACACATGGTACCATGTGTCAGTGAGTATTATAGTTTCGCAGTATACGTATACTGCGAAACTTTCAAGGCTACTCATTTGGGCACTTAAAGTTCACCGTTGAGGAAGAGGTTCAAAGGTCACTGAACTTCCTGGACACAAAGGTCTTTGTTAACGACGACCAAGTTTCCATCACCGTGTACAGAAAACCAACCCACACTGATTCTTATTTGAACTTCGAATCAGATCACCCCCTCAGCACAAAGGTTGGAGTTGGTCATTCGAGAGCTCAAAATGTAACCTCGGACAATGATCGACTACAGTGTAAATCCCAACATATTGACAAGGCGCTTATGTCTTGTGGATACCCAGCATGGATGAGACAAAGAGCGAAGCTAGAACATAATAAGAACTAAGACACCCCCCCCCCCCAAAGGAAAAGGAAGAAGTGAACAACAGAGTAGTCCTTCCTTTTGTCTTCCTCTCGCCTGAAACGAGCATTCCAAGACAAGGACATCAGTGTTGCCTAGCTTCAAAAGCCCTAACAAATATGTTTAACAAAAATACTGAATTTCATAGTTATCCCACGAGAATAGCAAAATGTTATCACCTACCAAAGCCAAGAACGGTATTTTCTCGCAGGATTTTCACTTTCACTGGCCCAAAATGCCCTCAAGCACTTTTTGTTGCAAACGAATCAGAATAAGTAGTTCCCCTCTCCCTCTCTGTCTCTTTCTCTGTCTCCCTCTGTCTCCCTCTCTCTCCCTCTACCCCCTCTCTCTGTCTTCTTTTTCTCTTTCTGCATGTTTTCCCCCTTTTTCTGTTTTTTACTATCTCATTCTTATTTTTTTCATTTATCATCATCATCTTGTCATTCTGCTAATGTTTCTGATTTGTTTTTGTCTCGTTTAATTTTTAGTTTTTTATTTTCTGTCATGTTTTTTTGATTCCGTAATTTGTTTTCAAAATTAAGTTATAAATGTATAAAGTATAATTATTATTGTGCGAACCTACATCTAACAAGCTTTGCTTTCAAATAGGTTCGTTTTTTTTCTTCATTTCCTGTAATTAAATCATGTTGCATTACAATGACCAAAAAAGAAATGAAAAAATAAATTTCGCTCTGTATAGAGCTACTACTACACTACACTAAGTAGGTTGGTCCACCCAAAAGACAAAATCCCAAGAGAGGAAAAGACAGGTATTGTGTACAAGATTACGTGCCAGACTGTAACAATTCATATGTTGGGGAAACTGGCAGAGCTCTTATTAATGAGCGTCTAATTAAAAGAACACAAAAGAGCCCTCGGATTGAGCAACTTAGCTTGAGAAAGTCCACATGAGTGGACGAAAGCTTGCATAACAAATTTAATGTTATCACTATATCCCCAACTGATGAAAGTTTTCTGTATCAATACGATACAATGTTATTAAAAAAACTAGCTAGATTATATGGAGATGGATGCCACTCCGTACCTGGGTCACAAACACACCGGGCCCCCGTATGATTTTCCCTACCCGGCGCCCGGCGGCTTGTCGTCCCGCGAGCCCTTGAGCGCCTTGGGCCCCATGCATGGTGGATATGTGCGCTATATAAATATCCAAAATTATTATTATTATATTAGCTGGGAGCAAGTGCAATTGTTTGAGTATGGGTGTCATCCCGCCCCCCCCCCCCGCTCCGGGGTCGGAATGACCGCATGTGTGTTACCAAAATGTCCGGTAAAGGGGTACTTTTCACGCCCAAAGTCCTGCTCGTAGTACACAAAAATCCGGCCCGTATTGACTTTACACACCGGACCTAGGGGTGTTTTCAAAAGGAGGGAACACGCATATATGCGTACCCTAAATAACTGAGTGGGGGGGGGGGGCGGTGGTGTCATATGTTCTCTGCGTTTAGTTCTAGTGATCAGCTAGTCTGGCTGCTGAGTTTTTGGCTCTATTGGTGTGAACATCAGGAAGGGAATATAGTAAACTATTGCAAAAATCTATGCGAGACATTACCAGGGCATGAAATAGATGCTTAGTAATTGGCGTATTTTTTCAAATTTTGTGCAGAGCATATTCACATCGCCACTATAAACGAGTTGTGGAGGTCGCCATGATTGCTAGTATTGCTTCGATGAAACAAATGATCTGATTGGGGTTGGCTTGTGGAATACCGTTTTGGTAAGAGCGCTGCATGTGATTGGATAACTTTCTCGAGTGCATTAATAAAATGATTATTGTTTCCCCGTTTTTTTCAAATAATGTGCAAGTTTTTAGCTTGACAACTTTCAGGATTGTTAATAAATATATGTTTAGACAATATCACGTTAACACATGTATAGTTCCTTAAGATGGGTCACGAAAGTAAAGCATTTCGGCCAGTGGACACTTTTCGTCAATCGTAGACTCGATCATCTCGCTGATCTAGGATACACATCTCGCCAGTAGAATGCGGCGAGATGTGTCAGCTAGACGCATCTCGCCAGGCAAGAAAAATAGGGGATGGAGACAGAATAAGAGACCTTTACACTGCAAAGCCGTATTTGTGCTATACAGTGCGTCCCAGAAAAAACGAAACCGAGAAGTATCGATGTTCTATCATAACTTAATCACAACTATAATTAATGAATGATACATATTTGGAAAGCTTAGAGTCTCCTCTTTCATGTGATGCTACTCAGATGATGCATATTTCACGCATGAGTGATTAAAAGCAATTTGAAGGAAGGAAACCAAAAAGACATTTGGCGGGCGGTATCTGAATTTCGAAGAAAAATTCACATTTCTAGAAAGTTGAGTTTCTGCCCTTTCATATGACACCTCAATCAGGAAAAATGAGCGAGGAATGACAAAGTTCTGTTTGTTTGAAGTAGTGCTTGCATTTCCATAATTTTATTAAACGAATTCGTTTTCACTGGCTGCCTGCCGTATCAATAAACGAAACGGAGTTAAGTCTTTTGTCAAATCTGCTTTTTGCTACGGAGGCACCCAGTGAAAACGAATTCGTTTAATAAAATTATGGAAATGCAAGCACTACTTCAAACAAACAGAACTTTGTCATTCCTCGCTCATTTGTCTTTTTGGTTTCCTTCCTTCAAATCGCTTTTAATCACTCATGCGTGAAATATGCATCATCTGAGTAGCATCAACTGAAAGAGGAGACTCTAAGCTTTCCAAATATGTATCATTCATTAATTATGGTTGTGATTAAGTTATGATAAAACATTGATACTTCTCGGTTTCGTTTTTTCTGGGACGCACTGTATAATACAGACGCGAACTAAAATAGTGGCTTTACAGGTCAACGTGATAGAAACAATGGAATCGTTCATATTTTCAAACAAAGTCTCGATCTCCTCCTGGCTTCTTCATTCTTTTTTTTCTCGATTGTCTGTGATTGAAATTATTTCAGAAGTCTCTCTCTCTCTCTCCTGTGATATGTTGTGTTTATAATTCAATCCGTCTCTTGTATACACCTTTCCCTTGTTACCTTCTCATATTCTATACAATTCCTACTTCTCCTTGAATGACTCATGTATTCATGAACCATTTTATGATTAGTAATAAAGCAATCGTTACTTTATATCTCTTATTTTCATCGTAATAATAATAATAATAATAATGATGTTGATAATAATAAATAGTGATAATTTTGAAAACAAAAATCCTGATATTAATGATAATAACTGTTGATAATAATAATAATAGTATACACACACGTCTTAAATTGTCTGTATTGAAAACATATACTGTATGAATCACACATGGACTCAAATAACTATTCAGCAGTTTTCCCTATTGGAACATTTATTTCAATTACTAGTGATCTCTAATGAAAAATATATTAATAAAAAAATATATCATACGAACAGAAATATATAAAAAACATACATCCTTGAAACATGAAAGACTTATAAGGGATATAACTCTAGTACTGTATAATGAATTGCTTTGCAGGAACATGAATATAGAAATTAAAGAAAAGATATCTTACATGTTTAGAAAATAATAATTCATATTTTCAATTGGCAATGAGACAAAAGAAAGTTTGTGTGCGTTCATAAATTTACTTGTCATTGTGCTACATGACACATCCATTGAAAGCCTGCTTTGTTTCAATACATCATACGTACATTCATGTCTTTTTTCCCCAACCCAATTCATTTCCACATCATTATTGAAGCGACATGTTCCTATACAAGAGAAAGGACCTACGTGAAAGTTTTTGGTTACACTTAATCTTCATATAATCAACATAACCTTTTAATTAATTAACTAAACAAACAAGTCCTTGTTACACAATCCTTTAATTGAAAGGGAAGCAAGTGGGATACAAAATATTCCTGGTGGTAGGGGGGGGGGGGGTTAACTTTGGTACGTGACAAAAATGTCACAAGTACAAGTGCAAGAGGTAAACAATATTGTTTTTTATTCATGAAGGAAATATTTAAAGTTACTGTTTGTATTGTTTTAGTGCTATGTATTTACCCTATATGATCACATTATTCTGGGTACTTGATAGCCCTTTTCTACATAATTTGCAATTAAATCTATTCATACAAAACCATATCAATTAGCAAGAGTATTTATTTAATATATATATAAAAAGAGAGAAAAAGAGGGGGATGGTATACTCCCCGCTAACATAAGCATTTGAAATAAAAATATAGAAAATTTGTACTATTTAAAGTCTTAAAATTGATCCGCATTAAAAGCAAGAGATAGGAATCAGCTATTTAGATAACAGTTAAAGAGAAAGCATATGTTACCACATTCATGATATTTTGTGAGATAAACATAAATTACTTGATCAATACATATATGATATCAAACCCGTCCTGATTAACAATGCAGCCATTATACACTCACAGATACAGAAAATCGTATTCAATTCATTTTTATATTTATCTTCAAATATTTCTATATCATTAGTTTTATGTTTTTAACAAAGACTTGCTGACAAGCAGTATTTTTAGACTGATTTGAGTAACCCTAATTAGTATAATAGTATGATCGTTTGTAACAGAGACTTAGCATGATTACATCAATTTATTCAGTCAATCGGTTAAATGCAAATACCGTAAGCCCTTAATTAATATAATAGTATGATTGTATACACTTTGATATTTAGCCTATCAAGGGGGTTACTTTGTTGCCTGGCAAAAATGTCACAGGTAAATATTGTTATTTATAGTCATAAAGGAAAGATTCAAAATTACTGTTTGTACTGTTTTAGCGCCATGGATTGATCCCATATGATCATACTATTCTGTTTACTTGATAGCTCTCTTTTCTACATCATATGCATTTAAATCTATTCATACAAAATCAGAATGCTAAAGATTGTATTCATCTAATATATATATATATATATAGAGAGAGAGAGAGAGAGAGAGAGAGGAGGTGTTATACTCCAAGGTAACATAAGCATTTGAAATAAAACTATAGAATATTTGTACTAATTAAAGACTCAAAATTGGTCCACATTAAAAGCATGTGATAGGAATCTGCTCTTTAGATAACAGTTAGGGTGGAAGCATGTTTTAAAACATTTATAATTTTTTGTAACATGAATATAAATCACTTGATCAATAAAGATATGATATCAAACCATTACTAGATTAACAATACAGCCCTTATATACTCACAGATACAGTAAATTACATTAAATTCATTCATGTACTTATATTCAATTTGATCTGTATAACATCAGTTTTATGTTTGTAACACAGACTTGCTGAAAAGCAGTCTTTTTAGAATGATGTGAGTTCAACATGATTACATCAATTCAATCAGCCAATCGGTCAAATGCAAGTAAGACGTTAATTGATACAATAGTATGGTTGTTTGTAACAGAGACTTGGAATGATTACATCAATTAAATCAGTCAATCTGTCAAATGCAAGTAAGCCCTTAATTAATATAATAATATGATTGTATACACTTTGATATTAAGCCTACCAAGAAGAGAACCCATCTATCCATAAGAAATCTATAACTAATTCACTATATTCTTTTCCGTTGTCATATTCGTTCTTTGTCCGAAGGTCAGTTTCTTGGTGATCAATAATGCATTGGATTTCGCTCCACACCGTTGTACTGTAATAAAGAAGAGTAGAACAAAACAAAAAATTGAAACAAAATATCAAAGTTTGAAAGAAAATACATATCATTTGGTATTAAAGTGTACCAATCACTTACCACAAATAACTTATGTATTGCTAGAATTAATAAATAAAACTTCAACATTTAACCAGGCATCTAATGGGCTCGCGGTTAAAAGGTAAGGATATACAATAGTGCACGTGGAACCCAAGTTGGACTTCGGTTCCGTGTGAGCCCTATTAGAAGAGAGCGCAACAGGTGCACTGCACACTGCATAGTGTACTCACAAGTTTCTTGTATATTAATTGAGAGTGTTATAGTAACTTATATTAAAATATTTATAGTAATATCTCTAAAACTCATATTTGGAATCAAGTAATACAACATGGAACTAGTAACATATACAAAAACCTGTTTTCTGGTGATCAGAACATTCTAAAATAGAAATAATAAATGAGAGGCTAAAGAAAGGACACAAATATGACATGACAAGCATTGCAAAACAACATATTTATACATGTATGTCTAAGGAATTCCAGTATATTAAGACTAGGAATGGTTCATTTTCCTAAGATGTAATGTCAAAGTGGAGGTGTCGTTCTATAGTGGTCCATTCACTTGACTTTCAATCCAAATGAGGGTTGAGGGGTTGAATCCAAGCCAAGCAATAATGTCCTTTGACTGGAATTAATCCACATTTAGTAATCTCTACCCAGGTATGGAATGGGTACCAGGCATGATGTGAAAGTCACTGCAGTTTGCTAAGCATTGTGTGTTTCTGTAAAATGGCACTTGGCTGGGATGTTGGCACCTCAGGAGTGGAGAATGTGCGTGCATTTGCATGCATTGTGTGCAGACAAGCCTGAATCCAATGACCAATGGTAATACTATAAAAATAAAGTGCTTAGAGACATTGCCAATGTATAAAGCCCTATTACAAACCCAGATCGTTATCATTAAATCCACATTAATTAATACATATTAGGAATTTTGAAAGGGCAGCTTTAAAACTGTCCAGATTAAATTTCCCACCAATTTAAAGGGATAACTTATGGCAATCTCGTATAGTTCTTGGAAGAAAGGAGTTGACACGTTGCAAAATTCTTCATTCAATTACTCTGTGTGCATCAAATGTCCACAAACAGTGGGTGAAAAGGCCACGCAACAACGCCGCCGAGAGAGCTCAGATTTTATGTCGAGCCCAGAAGTTGTAAATTGGCCCACGGCATCTGATAGGTGGCAAACCGTATTAAGTACTCAGAGCCATATACACAAGAGTTTGACCAAATTCATTTAAGTTGGTCAGAACATGGTGTATTTTTGTTCAGTGTCCGCCAATCATAGCAGTATTTGCAAAACTGTGCAAAACTCATATATGGTTGGACAAACTCTCCTAATAAATGACACTATGAATGCAGAGCATTGTCAAATGCAAAGGATCTTCTACATACCGTTTCACTCCCATCTACCACATAGGGAGTCCTGAAATTGCGATCTTCATGACGCTGTTGGCAAGACAAACAATAAAAAAAGACTTGATAATTTCTTTTTCTTTCAAAACATAATCTATAAAATCATTAAATCGAAAGTATACTGATTAAAAATAGATAATCAAGAATCTAGTTGTATCTTGAACAATAACAAAAACAAAAAACAAAAACATTCACTAGACCTGTTTATCAATTGTATTCATACTTTTTAACCATTTTTTTTCTTGACTACTCAAAGACTTGCCAGAGGATTGTCCAACATATCAAGAAATAATGTAAGCAAAGTGGATCTCAGTCATAGAGATGCAATTATTAGCAGGTGAGTGGAATGACTGGTAATGGGGGAGAAGAAACATGTATAAGTTGAAACAGTTAGTAAAATGGTCTATTCAATGTGATCATTCATGTACAGCTGAAATAAAATTCCTTACTGATGATATTCAGATTCACATTTACATGGATATTTCAAGCAGTGGTATATGTCCTGGAGACTATGTACGGATTGGGGCGGGGGGGGGGGGGGGGGGAGGCGGTGCACATTCACCATCCATGCCTTGATGATTTTTGATGATGAGGGTTGTTTTGTTTTCATTATTTATTGTCATGTTGATAACCCTTGCTGTGCCGGGTCAATGTTGCATAATGATTTTTGTTTTGTTTCAAGCACACAATGCTACAATGAAAAATGAAGTGCAGGTGTTTGAAACTACATATTGTTCTTCTTTTTTGGTCAATTATAGGAAGCCTTTGGTGTATCTATTACATGATAAGTACCATGTTGAACAGGGAGATTATCTGTGAGGTATATCAGGGAGGTGAAAAAAAGGAGTGGAAACTCTAGTAATTTATTCAAACGCATTTGTGAGTTCTAACGCGTAACAATGGGATGTGTAACATTCCACTTGGCTTTGAAGTTCCATGCTCCTAGCCGCGCTTCCACTGCAGGGAATTTTGGAGGCCAGGCACCAGTTTTACATTTATTACAACATATTGAATTACCGGCAAAATTTCTGTCAAAATTATAAACTTTATGTAAGGATTGTATTGGGGACAGTGCATCAAACAACCTTCCAAATTTAGTACTCGGCCCTTCCTATAATTTGTGTACCAGATTTGGTAAAAGAAAAATTTGACCCTGACAAAAACTCAATATTTTAGGATAATGCGCTACTTTGTGCATGTTTTAATGTCCCACTCATTATTTAATCCATGATTTACAATCTTTGACAACATTAAGTTTGCTAATGCGTGTTTTCTTTTTGTTTTTTGCAGTTGGAAAAAGGATGAAATTACACAAGTTTGTGTTCGCTTGTTCTACTCATTACACATTCAACAATTTATGAGAAATCATTGAAAAGGACAGCCAACAGTTGTTGGGATACCATTTTCGGATGTAAAAATTCTAAATCCTGAAATTTCATGCGCTCTTTTATCTCATCACCTGGTGAACAGTTGCAGATTAGCGCATAACTTTTCGGCGGCTTGTAGCATGGGGTGAAAGGAAAGAGGCTTGATTCCACTCCTTTCTGTCACCTCTGTGGGTATATAAAGCGTTAAATAAATTGACAAGGAAACGGTTTGTACCTGTGCATCAGTTCCACGCAGTCGATCCAATGCTTGACCAACAGCATACCGGCGTCCTTCAAGGGAGTTGTAATCATCAGAACCATCGAAAGATTCGTTTCCGTAGAAGCCTCTATTTTGTCTACTTGGATCGTCATACCGTTGTTCACTGAAAAAAAAACAACATTGTTATATATTATTTTTTCATCAGTGTAAACATTGTGAGAAATAGCATCACCAAATTTACAAAATGTGCCGAGACAGAAGACCATCACTGAGAACTGTGATGGGCCAATCAAGTGGTTCACTGCATCTCAAAGAGAATCGAGAGGGATCTGTGGTTACACAGAGTTGGATTGTTTGATATATAGATAAACAGGTAGGCAGATGAATATAAAGGTGGATAAATGTTTATAATTATATGAATAAATGTAGACAGGTCGATAGAGGTATGTACAAATAGGCAGCGGATTGATAGATAGATTGATAGATAGTTTATAACTATCATGCATACAACATGTCAGGAAGAGTAAAATATCACTTGGCAAGGCACCTCTAGATACATCTAAGGCAAGTCAAAAATACATATATAGGTCCCATACCTTAAGGCATTGCCATCATGAAATTGTCAACATAAAACTACCATTTAATGTTTTTTTTATCAGATTGAAGTCTAGAGCTATCATCTTGCAAGTAAAGTCGTCATATATACTGAAATCATAGATGTGGTCAGTCATAGCTTGAGCTTGTTTATTTGTAAATGTATTGTAATACTCACGCGAGCATCAGTTTTGTAGCTTGATTTCGTCTGACACCTTGAACGAAAACGCAGCAGACACAGGTTATGAGGACGAGAACAAAACCAAATACTCCGAGAGCAATACCAATGATGGCTCCATTCGACAATCCTTGAGGAGCTGCAAAATAAATGTATCAAATATGCGATTAGGAAAAACAAGACCAGACAAATATACATGTACATGTACGCAAAATCAGTTGTGACTGTGCAAAGAAAAGAGAGTACCCTCACATTCATTTCTTGTGAAACTGTATATAAAATCATATATATATATATATATATATATATATATATATAAACGTTTATGCCTAGGGAGAATGAGTGAGAGGGAGCATAAACACACTAAAAATGACTAATTACACAACTTACCATTCTGGCAAAGGTCTCCTGTAAAACCAGCTGGGCAATTGCAAGGCTGTCCAGAAGAAGTACATGTCCCACCGTTCTGGCAGTTCGTTTGATCGCACTGAACTGTTCATTTCAAAGATATAGGAATGATTCAAATTACTTCTGATAACTGACCAACTTATTTTGTCGTTATTTATTGACAAGGTATAGACAGTAGAAAACACAAGAACTCCATAAAACTACTCTAATATGAACAAATTATAATAATAATACAGTCTACTGAATACTACATGTGCTTCGACAGCTATATGTGTACAATTTTTGAAATTGTCTAATTCATAGAACTATAAGTATGGAATATACTAAGTGGCGTCATTCTTCCAGCTTATTTTGGTACCATTTTTGTTGGGCATCTCTTTACAGATGACTGCACAGGGGTCAAATCCCATGAATTGGACAATGTCAAACTCCATGTGCACCAGCATCATGCCTTTTCTTGCCTTGATATTGATA
This sequence comes from Strongylocentrotus droebachiensis, assembly GCA_035222895.1. Lineage (NCBI taxonomy): Eukaryota > Metazoa > Echinodermata > Echinoidea > Camarodonta > Strongylocentrotidae > Strongylocentrotus > Strongylocentrotus droebachiensis. The sequence continues at coordinate 16,519 of JAVYIG010006827.1, forward strand.
CATAACCATCTTTGATTCAATATTGCATGATGACATAACAATAGGTTCAAATGCAAGTCACTCAAATATATCATAATTTGAAGCCTACATTTATTTGTTTCAAACACATTTGAAAAAACAAACACTATTTGCTGTATGTTAGAGTGCATTTTGAACACAACATCTTATCCCTTGGTTGCATTAAATACTCACTCCAGTCCTTAGTGATAGAGAGTTGATTACCAATTAATCCTAGATATATGATATTGCAAATAATTAAGGACCATCAAAAACAAAATCACAAATGTTTAACAGTTGCAAGGCTATACTAATTTCTGATACAAAAAGTATCTGAAATTGACCTGTTGATTGTGTCCTCTGGCATTGCCTGTCATTTGCGAAGTGGCTTTTTATACATTGCAGACAAGTGAACTCATTTCAAGATACACAGTCAAAATCAACAAAATTATTTGTTTTGAGAACTATAAAGCTAATATTTTGTATGTGAAATACAAAGAATACAGAGAAGAATGGCTGGTGAAAAAAGCCTGGATTTTACTCTTACCTTCTGACGATATAGACGATACCAGAAGAGTTTGACCATTAGCTGATAACATTTGATCAATGTTGGTAGACAAAGCAGAAACATTCACAGCAAGCCCATCTGCTACACTTTGGCTGTCAGCGGCAAGTTCCATTTGCACGTCACCGACTATGCTACCTTCGCTAAATGACAGCACTATGCAATTATCACCGACAAGTTGAGAACCTAACTGTTCCCTTACATATTGGCTGAACTGATGAATGAGAAAGTAGAGAAAAACAGAATCAGAGTATGCTTGTATACATATGTGTAGTTCATGAAAATATATTTCCTTTAATTTTTGTTTTCAAAGATAAAGTTCAGTTCCAATCATGCACTGAACAATCAATAGAGAAAGGTTGATTATGTAGTGCACACACATTGATGTTAACTATGAGGTTCTGGAAACATCAAAATGATCAGAAATAAAACACTAATAACCCATAGCAGTACAGTATCTCCTCTTACTGTAATGACATTTTAGCATGATCTTTTAGATCTAGAACGCTAAGAAGGACACATTAAACATGATCAGAAACAGCAAAAAGCACCCCCCAAAAAATTGTCAGATGCAGAACACTGTGCCATTCTCAAATCGGAGCGATTAGAATATAACTAATCATTTATAATAATAATAATAATAATAATATAGGGTTCTTGTATAGCGCTCATGTCAGTTAGATTTGACCCTCCTGGCGCTCCCGATTATTACCCTGGCTTTAGCACGGCTGCTATACGGCGCTCTAGCATTTCAAGGAATAAATTCCTACCAGGTACCCATTGACTTCACCTGGGTGGAGTGTGTTAAATGTAGATCAATGTATTTTCGTGTACAGATTGGCAATTTGAACTTACATTTTGAAATTTCCTTTTGCACTCATTCATTCAATAAATATTCCTATTTGTTTGATCAAACTAAGAAAGAGTGGAAGCAATATTAATTGCTGCTAATTTGAGGAGGCAAAACTGATTTATTTAGAAAATAAGAAAACTCTGAAGTCTGAAGAGCATGACTGTGACTGCGTCTCCAATATGCCTCTGTCTATATGGATGTTAGTTGACCAATGCTCCTCTGACTTAAACATCAACCCATTATTGCAGTGAAGATATATTTTCTGGTAAGTTTAACGCTTTCATGACCATGTGACCTTTGACTTTTGACATCTTTCACCTAAGATCCAATCAGTTCACCCTTGAATGCTCATGCATACTTCATCCAAGTATGGTGTGAATTGCTTCAATGTGTGTTCAAGTTATTGCGTAAACAAGATACATTTTTGGTATTTGAAAACACATTGATGAGCCTCTGACATTCGAGTTTTAACACCAAAAATATAGTCAGTTTAACTTTTCATACTCATACTTGTACATATTTCAGCCAAGTTTTGTTAAATTGGGATGAATGGACGATCGGACGGGCAAGACGATAAAAACAATGTCTTTCTCACCATCTTCAGTGGCGGAGGCATACAGAAGGACTACAAGTATATTTTCTCTCGTTTTTTGTGGATCTACAAGTAGCATTTGTTCAGGAGGAACCAACACTTTATTACAAAGTTCCAGTAGACTACTGCACTTCCTGACATTTGTACGAACATCTTAATGTGATATATAATGTATGGTGATTATGTAGTGTGTTTGGATTTTTCAAGCTGAAGAGGCACCACTTTGTACATATTAGCGTCTACAAAATTGTCGTCAATTTTCTCGCATTTACTGGTGAAGAAAGATATACTTACAATGTAACAGAATGTAACTTCATATTCCATGAATTTGGCCGATGACCTATTGGTTAATTCTGGTGTATATGTTAGGGCTTGACCATTCAGACTTTGTACTGTCATCTGCACAGTTACTCGACTAGTGGACAGACTGCTTGGGAGAGCTGGATATACATGAAAAAAGAAACAAAAACAATGACATGAAGCCCAGATATTTATGGATACTTCAATGTGTTTCCTCCATGCAAAAAGTCATGAATACATTCGGTTTTGTATTCTCATCAAACAAGATTTTCATAAGGAGACTACAGATGGAAAGTGTACAATATATACAATACCACTCTAGTCAGATGATTTATAAGGAATGTATCAAGTCATTTTCATACATGTACAGTTAACAACAAAATTATTCATACCCTTACCAATTGAATGACCAAATTTCGACCACATTTTGTCTGTTGTGAATTTGAATGCTTTTCACTTATTTTTTTTCATTTGAAGGGTTGTTACATACTTTTGAATATGTAACTATGAAATCAAATTACCAAAAAAAATATATAAAAATGCTATTTGGATGATGAACTATTCCTTCATAAAATTTTGCATAAAACTGAACGAACTTGATATTGATTTGTTTGTTTTTATCTTGCTGTAATTTCAATTTTACAAAGTTGGTCATGAAACCTATATTATTCCTTATTGAAAAAGAAAAATTTGTATTTAGACATACCATTGCAAGAATTTGCATTGACTAATGTGAATCCAGCATTGCAGACACAAGTGTATGATCCATCCAAGTTGACACATCTTCCATTATTACAGAGACTTGTATCTGTCGCACACTCATCTGAAAATAATAATTGTAGTGATAGCTACATGTAGTTTAACAGAGTCTGCAAATACAGACTAGCATGTATAACTAAATATAGAATGACCTGCAACCCATGACTCATGCCAGGTCATGTTATGATGAAACAATGAATACTTGTACAGGAGATGACTACAAAGATGTTTGACTGACATAGAGCCTCAATAAAGCTATACAACTTATTAGTTCAATCAAAGCTCTCGACTGGTCTTTTATAAGAACATAATAATAATAATAAATAATGATGCTGATATTGATGGTCATTGGCAATTGCTTATTTCAATGGTTGAGTTCTGGACATGAGATTGCATTGTGCAAAAATCTGCAAGTGATCGGAAAAAGGTTGATTACATTTTTGAAGTCTTTGAGATCGCGGTGTTAGATTACATGAGAAAATTACAAAAAACAAACAAATAAAACATTAGAACGTTCAGAGGTCAGAACGTTTAGACTCTATATTCCTAGCCTAAATTATAATATTGTTTTCAAACATTGCTTTACCGGTACTTGTGGGAAAAGTATTAGATCAAGGTTAACACAATTAAGCATATATTATAGTATTAATGACTGCTTTGAGAGAAATAGTTATTTTATTACGCTCAAGGGAAGGTTAGAATTGTGCTATTCCCCGAGGCTTGCCGAGGGGAATAGCCCATTTGTAACCTTTCCGAGAGCGTATGAAAACAACTATTTCTCGAATATTAAAGCAGTCATTAATACTTTTATATGCCGAAAAAAAATAGACTAAAAAATAAAAAATATTTTTCATTTTTGTCGAAGACGGAATTCGAACTCTTGCGTACAACAAGAGGTGTATCGAAAACCAACGCTTAGACCACTCGACTATCAGGCGCCATTAACATGCTTGGCAGTTTTCTCCAATATATACATAAAAATGGATTGAAAACGGCTCCGCGTGAGGGATGCTTCGCAAAAGCTCCATGAAACGGACCCTTCTTTTACTTTTGCAATGCATATTGGCACGAACTTAGATCAAGATCTATCGGTAGATGTTGTTTTTTTGTTTTTGAGAGTTTATTTTCGTCTTCATGTCAACAATGCAAGATAAAATTGTCGGTAAGATCGATCGAGATTCAATTGTATTGAAATTGCCGACCAATTTTTCGCACACGTATGGTATCCTCCATCGCTCAAACCATTTTTTAACATGTAAACCTATGGGGTAACCATGGAGACTGACTTATTTTTTTAATAACCATGGTTATTAAAAATATTGAAATGTTTTAAGCATGGTTACCAGGAATTTTACAGGAACAGTTGAAGTTTATGAATGCAATTTCGACCAATCAGATGGCTGGATTACTTAAGTGAGGTATATAAATATATATATATATATATTTACGAGTTCCAAAATGGTAAGCTGTATGGAGACAGCTTGTTTGGCCTCTTCTACAATCTCTGTTAATCAATTCCAATTCATTATATCCTTACCAAAGCAGGTAATGCCATCCTTGCTTAATTCATATTTGTTTAAATAATCGGTCAAGACAGCAATATTTGTGAATTTGTTTCATTAAAGCTATTTCTTTACCAAGTTGTGAGGTTGCACTAGGTGTTGCTTCAGGCTGCATGGTTGTGGCACTTGATGAAACTGGAAAAGAGACAAAGAAAGTATGATTTTCTACATAATATAAAACTATATATATACACGATCAACATCTGAATTCACAGTATTGTATTCCTAGCTAAATACATTTCTAAAATACATGTAAGTTGACTTTTGAAGCAACAGTGTTTTGTCAGAACACACTCTTTCCCTAAAAATGACAAACTCTCTTTGCAGTTGATTGTAAATAGTAAATACATTTCAATCTACAGACAAAATTGCCAATTTGAGTTTTGCGAAAACTGGCAAATTAAACGTTTAGTCAAAGCTTACAAAGAAAATAAATGAGAATAAAACAAAAACATTAATAGGCTCTCATATATATGACATCGGCAGAGCAAAAGTTAAACCCTATGCTATTATTGCAAGGCACAACAGATTTTTAGAGACAAAAAATTATTAAAAAATAAAAAAATATTATATTCATTTATTTTATACAGTAGGTTTGCGGTTGCACCATGTGTGTGAGAGAGAGAGAGAGGTTTGAGGAGTCCTGAACAGGACTCTGACTCGGTAATCTTTCTTGGAGGAGTGTAGTCCTGAAAAGGACTGTTTGTTATCTTTCTTGGCATATAGTTCTCAGGAGAACTATAGCGCTTGGAGAGCGCTATAGTTTATTTTGTAAACGCATAAATGGTAAGCTGTTTGGAGACAGCTTGTTTGGCCTCTTCTACAATCTCTGTTAATCAATTCCAATTCATTATATCCTTACCAAAGCAGGTAATGCCATCCTGGCTTAATTCATAGTTGTTTAAATAATCGGTCAAGACAGCAATATTTGTGAATTTGTTTCATTAAAGCTATTTCTTTACCAAGTTGTGAGGTTGCACTAGAAGTTGCTTCAGGCTGCATGGTTGTGGCACTTGATGAAACTGGAAAAGATACAAAGAAAGTATGATTTTCTACATAATACAAAACTATATATAAACATGATCAACATCTGAATGTTGCAGTATTGTGATCCACGATAAATACATTTCTGTAATACATGGAAGTTAATTCTTGAATCACGATTGTTTTGTGTGGACAACCCCCTTCCTTGAAAATGACACAGCTCTTTGCAGTTGATTGTAAATAGAGAAGTAAAACAAGAAGATGTGCAGATATTTGGTCGAAAACAGTCAGCAACTGACGGTGGCAGCCAGGTAGGTGGGTAAATAGTGAGTACATCTCAATTCACAAACCAAATAGCCAATTTGAGGTTTGCATAGACTTAGTGATCTCATATTTCAAACACTTACAATTTTCTTAATATTTGTCCAATGCTAGCTTTCACACAAATAATATAAAGTCCAGTCGTCTAGTTGCCCTCTAAGTTTTGCTGTGCCAAGGGTTTTTAATGAATTTCAAGATCTTACTAAAACATAAACAATGCTAATTCCTAGCTAAACTCATGAATGGTGGTGTAACCATAGCTTAAGTGTGACCAAAGTTTGCTATCTCAAAAAACGTTTCACTTACATATATATTGGTGGCTGAGACAAAATTTACAAAGAAAATATGTGAAACAAAACATAAACAACAGATATAACTAGGCTCTCTTAATATGACATAGGCTGAGCAAGAGTTACATAATTATCCTTTGATATTTCTGTGAGACCTTAACAAAAAAAAAAAAAATTCTTTATTTTCTAAACGCAGAAATGGTAAGCTGTGTGGAGACAACTTGTTTGATCTCTTCTACTATCTCTGTAAATCAATTTAAATTCATTCCATCTTTAATGTTGCATGTACTGCAATCCTTGCTTATTTTTTTACAAATCAGTCAAGACATTAATAATTGTGAAATTTGTGTGGAGACAGCTTGTTTGGCCCTCTTCTACAATCTCTGTTAATCAATTCCAATTCATTATATCCTTACCAAAGCAGGTAATGCCATCCTTGCTTAATTCATATTTGTTTAAATAATCGGTCAAGACAGCAATATTTGTGAATTTTTTTCATTAAAGCTATTTCTTTACCAAGTTGTGAGGTTGCACTCGAAGTTGCTTCAGGCTGCATGGTTGTGGCACTTGATGAAACTGGAAAAGAGACAAAGAAAGTATGATTTTCTACATAATACAAAACTATATATAAACATGATCAACATCTGAGTTTTGCAGTATTGTGATCGATGATCAATACATTTCTGTAATACATGTAAGTTGACTTTTGAAGCAACAGTGTTTTGTCAGAACACACTCTTTCCCTAAAAATGACAAACTCTCTTTGCAGTTGCTTGTAAATACATTTCAATCTACAGACAAAATTGCCAATGTGAGTTTTGCGAAAAACTGGCAAATTAAACGTTTAGTCAAAGCTTACAAAGAAAATAAATGAGATTAAAACAAAAACATTAATAGGCTCTCATATATATGACATCGGCAGAGCAAATGTTAAAACCCTATGCTATTATTGCAAGGCACAACAGATTTTTAGAGACCCAAAAATATTAAACAATGTTGTCATTATTTTTTTGTAACGCATATATGGTAAGCTGTGTGGAGACAGCCTGTTTGACCTCTTCTACAATCTCTGTAAATCAATTCAAAATTATTATATCCTTACCAAAGTCAAGTAATGCCATCCTTGCTTAATTCATTTTTGTTTAACTAATCGGTCAAGACAACAATATTTGTGAATTTGTTTTATTAAACCTGTTTCTTTACCAAGTTGTGAGGTTGCACTAGAAGTTGCTTCAGGCTGCATGGTTGTGGCACTTGATGAAACTGGAAAAGAGACAAAGAAAGTATGATTTTCTACATAATACAAAACTATATATGAACATGATCAACATCTGAATGTTGCAGTATTGTGATCCACGATAAATACATTTCTGTAATACATGGAAGTTAATTCTTGAATCAAGATTGTTTTGTGTGGACAACCCCCTTCCTTGAAAATGACACAGCTCTTTGCAGTTGATTGTAAATAGAGAAGGCAAACAAGAAGATGTGCAGATATTTGGTCGAAAACCGTCAGCAACTGACGGTGGCAGCCAGGTAGGTTGGTAAATAGTGAATACATCACAATCCACAAACCAAATAGCCAATTTGAGGTTTGCATAGACTTAGTGATCTCATATTTCAAACACTTAAATTTTCTTAATATTTGTCCAATGCTTTCACACAAATAATATAAAGTCCAGTCGTCGAATTGCTCTCTATCTTTTGCTGTGCAAAGGGTTTTTAATGAATTTAAAGATCTTACTAAAACATAAACAATGCTTCCTAGCTTAAACTCATGACTGGTGGTGTGACCATAGCTTGCGTGTGACCCAAGTTTGCTATCTCAAAAAATCGTTTCACTCACATATATATTGTTGGCTGAGACAAAATTTACAAAGAAAATATATGATACAAAACATAAACAATGGATATAACTAGGCTCTCTTATATATGACATAGGCTGAGCAATATACATATCCTTTGATATTTCTGCGAGACCTTAAAAAAACACACATTTTTTTTTCCTTTATTTTCTAAACGCAGAAATGGTAATTCAATTTGAATTAATTACATCTTTAATGTTGCATGTATTGCAATCCTTGCTTATTTTTTTACAAATCAGTCAAGACATTAATAATTGTGAAATTGGTTTACTAAAGCTATTTCATTACCGAATTGTGTGCTTGCACTAGGTGTTGCTTCAGGCCGCATGGATGTGGTACTTGATGAGACTGGAAAGAGACAAAGTATAAATTTTCTTCATAATACAACACTATATATTAACCTGATCAACATCTGAATTCACAGTATTGTATTCCTAGCTAAATACATTTCTAAAATACATGTAAGTTGACTTTTGAAGCAACAGTGTTTTGTCAGAACACACTCTTTCCCTAAAAATGACAAACTCTCTTTGCAGTTGATTGTAAATAGTAAATACATTTCAATCTACAGACAAAATTGCCAATTTGAGTTTTGCGAAAACTGGCAAATTAAACGTTTAGTCAAAGCTTACAAAGAAAATAAATGAGAATAAAACAAAAACATTAATAGGCTCTCATATATATGACATCGGCAGAGCAAAAGTTAAACCCTATGCTATTATTGCAAGGCACAACAGATTTTTAGAGACAAAAAATTATTAACAAATTAAAAAATATTATATTCATTTATTTTGTAAACGCATAAATGGTAAGCTGTTTGGAGACAGCTTGTTTTGCCTCTTCTACAATCTCTGTTAATCAATTCCAATTCATTATATCCTTACCAAAGTCAAGTAATGCCATCCTTGCTTAATTCATTTTTGTTTAACTAATCGGTCAAGACAACAATATTTGTGAATTTGTTTTATTAAACCTATTTCTTTACCAAGTTGTGAGGTTGCACTAGAAGTTGCTTCAGGCTGCATGGTTGTGGCACTTGATGAAACTGGAAAAGAGACAAAGAAAGTATGATTTTCTACATAATACAAAACTATATATAAACATGATCAACATCTGAATGTTGCAGTATTGTGATCCACGATAAATACATTTCTGTAATACATGGAAGTTAATTCTTGAATCAAGATTGTTTTGTGTGGACAACCCCCTTCCTTGAAAATGACACAGCTCTTTGCAGTTGATTGTAAATAGAGAAGTAAAACAAGAAGATGTGCAGATATTTGGTCGAAAACCGTCAGCAACTGACGGTGGCAGCCAGGTAGGTGGGTAAATAGTGAGTACATCTCAATTCACAAACCAAATAGCCAATTTGAGGTTTGCATAGACTTAGTGATCTCATATTTCAAACACTTACAATTTTCTTAATATTTGTCCAATGCTTTCACACAAATAATATAAAGTCCAGTCGTCGAATTGCTCTCTATCTTTTGCTGTGCAAAGGGTTTTTAATGAATTTAAAGATCTTACTAAAACATAAACAATGCTTCCTAGCTTAAACTCATGACTGGTGGTGTGACCATAGCTTGCGTGTGACCCAAGTTTGCTATCTCAAAAAATCGTTTCACTCACATATATATTGTTGGCTGAGACAAAATTTACAAAGAAAATATATGATACAAAACATAAACAATGGATATAACTAGGCTCTCTTATATATGACATAGGCTGAGCAATATACATATCCTTTGATATTTCTGCGAGACCTTAAAAAAACACACATTTTTTTTTCCTTTATTTTCTAAACGCAGAAATGGTAATTCAATTTGAATTAATTACATCTTTAATGTTGCATGTATTGCAATCCTTGCTTATTTTTTTACAAATCAGTCAAGACATTAATAATTGTGAAATTGGTTTACTAAAGCTATTTCATTACCGAATTGTGTGCTTGCACTAGGTGTTGCTTCAGGCCGCATGGATGTGGTACTTGATGAGACTGGAAAGAGACAAAGTATAAATTTTCTTCATAATACAACACTATATATTAACCTGATCAACATCTGAATTCACAGTATTGTATTCCTAGCTAAATACATTTCTAAAATACATGTAAGTTGACTTTTGAAGCAACAGTGTTTTGTCAGAACACACTCTTTCCCTAAAAATGACAAACTCTCTTTGCAGTTGATTGTAAATAGTAAATACATTTCAATCTACAGACAAAATTGCCAATTTGAGTTTTGCGAAAACTGGCAAATTAAACGTTTAGTCAAAGCTTACAAAGAAAATAAATGAGAATAAAACAAAAACATTAATAGGCTCTCATATATATGACATCGGCAGAGCAAAAGTTAAACCCTATGCTATTATTGCAAGGCACAACAGATTTTTAGAGACAAAAAATTATTAACAAATTAAAAAATATTATATTCATTTATTTTGTAAACGCATAAATGGTAAGCTGTTTGGAGACAGCTTGTTTTGCCTCTTCTACAATCTCTGTTAATCAATTCCAATTCATTATATCCTTACCAAAGTCAAGTAATGCCATCCTTGCTTAATTCATTTTTGTTTAACTAATCGGTCAAGACAACAATATTTGTGAATTTGTTTTATTAAACCTATTTCTTTACCAAGTTGTGAGGTTGCACTAGAAGTTGCTTCAGGCTGCATGGTTGTGGCACTTGATGAAACTGGAAAAGAGACAAAGAAAGTATGATTTTCTACATAATACAAAACTATATATAAACATGATCAACATCTGAATGTTGCAGTATTGTGATCCACGATAAATACATTTCTGTAATACATGGAAGTTAATTCTTGAATCAAGATTGTTTTGTGTGGACAACCCCCTTCCTTGAAAATGACACAGCTCTTTGCAGTTGATTGTAAATAGAGAAGTAAAACAAGAAGATGTGCAGATATTTGGTCGAAAACCGTCAGCAACTGACGGTGGCAGCCAGGTAGGTGGGTAAATAGTGAGTACATCTCAATTCACAAACCAAATAGCCAATTTGAGGTTTGCATAGACTTAGTGATCTCATATTTCAAACACTTACAATTTTCTTAATATTTGTCCAATGCTTTCACACAAATAATATAAAGTCCAGTCGTCGAATTGCTCTCTATCTTTTGCTGTGCAAAGGGTTTTTAATGAATTTAAAGATCTTACTAAAACATAAACAATGCTTCCTAGCTTAAACTCATGACTGGTGGTGTGACCATAGCTTGCGTGTGACCCAAGTTTGCTATCTCAAAAAATCGTTTCACTCACATATATATTGTTGGCTGAGACAAAATTTACAAAGAAAATATATGATACAAAACATAAACAATGGATATAACTAGGCTCTCTTATATATGACATAGGCTGAGCAATATACATATCCTTTGATATTTCTGCGAGACCTTAAAAAAACACACATTTTTTTTTCCTTTATTTTCTAAACGCAGAAATGGTAATTCAATTTGAATTAATTACATCTTTAATGTTGCATGTATTGCAATCCTTGCTTATTTTTTTACAAATCAGTCAAGACATTAATAATTGTGAAATTGGTTTACTAAAGCTATTTCATTACCGAATTGTGTGCTTGCACTAGGTGTTGCTTCAGGCCGCATGGATGTGGTACTTGATGAGACTGGAAAGAGACAAAGTATAAATTTTCTTCATAATACAACACTATATATTAACCTGATCAACATCTGAATTCACAGTATTGTATTCCTAGCTAAATACATTTCTAAAATACATGTAAGTTGACTTTTGAAGCAACAGTGTTTTGTCAGAACACACTCTTTCCCTAAAAATGACAAACTCTCTTTGCAGTTGATTGTAAATAGTAAATACATTTCAATCTACAGACAAAATTGCCAATTTGAGTTTTGCGAAAACTGGCAAATTAAACGTTTAGTCAAAGCTTACAAAGAAAATAAATGAGAATAAAACAAAAACATTAATAGGCTCTCATATATATGACATCGGCAGAGCAAAAGTTAAACCCTATGCTATTATTGCAAGGCACAACAGATTTTTAGAGACAAAAAATTATTAAAAAATAAAAAAATATTATATTCATTTATTTTATACAGTAGGTTTGCGGTTGCACCATGTGTGTGAGAGAGAGAGAGAGGTTTGAGGAGTCCTGAACAGGACTCTGACTCGGTAATCTTTCTTGGAGGAGTGTAGTCCTGAAAAGGACTGTTTGTTATCTTTCTTGGCATATAGTTCTCAGGAGAACTATAGCGCTTGGAGAGCGCTATAGTTTATTTTGTAAACGCATAAATGGTAAGCTGTTTGGAGACAGCTTGTTTGGCCTCTTCTACAATCTCTGTTAATCAATTCCAATTCATTATATCCTTACCAAAGCAGGTAATGCCATCCTGGCTTAATTCATAGTTGTTTAAATAATCGGTCAAGACAGCAATATTTGTGAATTTGTTTCATTAAAGCTATTTCTTTACCAAGTTGTGAGGTTGCACTAGAAGTTGCTTCAGGCTGCATGGTTGTGGCACTTGATGAAACTGGAAAAGATACAAAGAAAGTATGATTTTCTACATAATACAAAACTATATATAAACATGATCAACATCTGAATGTTGCAGTATTGTGATCCACGATAAATACATTTCTGTAATACATGGAAGTTAATTCTTGAATCACGATTGTTTTGTGTGGACAACCCCCTTCCTTGAAAATGACACAGCTCTTTGCAGTTGATTGTAAATAGAGAAGTAAAACAAGAAGATGTGCAGATATTTGGTCGAAAACAGTCAGCAACTGACGGTGGCAGCCAGGTAGGTGGGTAAATAGTGAGTACATCTCAATTCACAAACCAAATAGCCAATTTGAGGTTTGCATAGACTTAGTGATCTCATATTTCAAACACTTACAATTTTCTTAATATTTGTCCAATGCTAGCTTTCACACAAATAATATAAAGTCCAGTCGTCTAGTTGCCCTCTAAGTTTTGCTGTGCCAAGGGTTTTTAATGAATTTCAAGATCTTACTAAAACATAAACAATGCTAATTCCTAGCTAAACTCATGAATGGTGGTGTAACCATAGCTTAAGTGTGACCAAAGTTTGCTATCTCAAAAAACGTTTCACTTACATATATATTGGTGGCTGAGACAAAATTTACAAAGAAAATATGTGAAACAAAACATAAACAACAGATATAACTAGGCTCTCTTAATATGACATAGGCTGAGCAAGAGTTACATAATTATCCTTTGATATTTCTGTGAGACCTTAACAAAAAAAAAAAAAATTCTTTATTTTCTAAACGCAGAAATGGTAAGCTGTGTGGAGACAACTTGTTTGATCTCTTCTACTATCTCTGTAAATCAATTTAAATTCATTCCATCTTTAATGTTGCATGTACTGCAATCCTTGCTTATTTTTTTACAAATCAGTCAAGACATTAATAATTGTGAAATTTGTGTGGAGACAGCTTGTTTGGCCCTCTTCTACAATCTCTGTTAATCAATTCCAATTCATTATATCCTTACCAAAGCAGGTAATGCCATCCTTGCTTAATTCATATTTGTTTAAATAATCGGTCAAGACAGCAATATTTGTGAATTTTTTTCATTAAAGCTATTTCTTTACCAAGTTGTGAGGTTGCACTCGAAGTTGCTTCAGGCTGCATGGTTGTGGCACTTGATGAAACTGGAAAAGAGACAAAGAAAGTATGATTTTCTACATAATACAAAACTATATATAAACATGATCAACATCTGAGTTTTGCAGTATTGTGATCGATGATCAATACATTTCTGTAATACATGTAAGTTGACTTTTGAAGCAACAGTGTTTTGTCAGAACACACTCTTTCCCTAAAAATGACAAACTCTCTTTGCAGTTGCTTGTAAATACATTTCAATCTACAGACAAAATTGCCAATGTGAGTTTTGCGAAAAACTGGCAAATTAAACGTTTAGTCAAAGCTTACAAAGAAAATAAATGAGATTAAAACAAAAACATTAATAGGCTCTCATATATATGACATCGGCAGAGCAAATGTTAAAACCCTATGCTATTATTGCAAGGCACAACAGATTTTTAGAGACCCAAAAATATTAAACAATGTTGTCATTATTTTTTTGTAACGCATATATGGTAAGCTGTGTGGAGACAGCCTGTTTGACCTCTTCTACAATCTCTGTAAATCAATTCAAAATTATTATATCCTTACCAAAGTCAAGTAATGCCATCCTTGCTTAATTCATTTTTGTTTAACTAATCGGTCAAGACAACAATATTTGTGAATTTGTTTTATTAAACCTGTTTCTTTACCAAGTTGTGAGGTTGCACTAGAAGTTGCTTCAGGCTGCATGGTTGTGGCACTTGATGAAACTGGAAAAGAGACAAAGAAAGTATGATTTTCTACATAATACAAAACTATATATGAACATGATCAACATCTGAATGTTGCAGTATTGTGATCCACGATAAATACATTTCTGTAATACATGGAAGTTAATTCTTGAATCAAGATTGTTTTGTGTGGACAACCCCCTTCCTTGAAAATGACACAGCTCTTTGCAGTTGATTGTAAATAGAGAAGGCAAACAAGAAGATGTGCAGATATTTGGTCGAAAACCGTCAGCAACTGACGGTGGCAGCCAGGTAGGTTGGTAAATAGTGAATACATCACAATCCACAAACCAAATAGCCAATTTGAGGTTTGCATAGACTTAGTGATCTCATATTTCAAACACTTAAATTTTCTTAATATTTGTCCAATGCTTTCACACAAATAATATAAAGTCCAGTCGTCGAATTGCTCTCTATCTTTTGCTGTGCAAAGGGTTTTTAATGAATTTAAAGATCTTACTAAAACATAAACAATGCTTCCTAGCTTAAACTCATGACTGGTGGTGTGACCATAGCTTGCGTGTGACCCAAGTTTGCTATCTCAAAAAATCGTTTCACTCACATATATATTGTTGGCTGAGACAAAATTTACAAAGAAAATATATGATACAAAACATAAACAATGGATATAACTAGGCTCTCTTATATATGACATAGGCTGAGCAATATACATATCCTTTGATATTTCTGCGAGACCTTAAAAAAACACACATTTTTTTTTCCTTTATTTTCTAAACGCAGAAATGGTAATTCAATTTGAATTAATTACATCTTTAATGTTGCATGTATTGCAATCCTTGCTTATTTTTTTACAAATCAGTCAAGACATTAATAATTGTGAAATTGGTTTACTAAAGCTATTTCATTACCGAATTGTGTGCTTGCACTAGGTGTTGCTTCAGGCCGCATGGATGTGGTACTTGATGAGACTGGAAAGAGACAAAGTATAAATTTTCTTCATAATACAACACTATATATTAACCTGATCAACATCTGAATTCACAGTATTGTATTCCTAGCTAAATACATTTCTAAAATACATGTAAGTTGACTTTTGAAGCAACAGTGTTTTGTCAGAACACACTCTTTCCCTAAAAATGACAAACTCTCTTTGCAGTTGATTGTAAATAGTAAATACATTTCAATCTACAGACAAAATTGCCAATTTGAGTTTTGCGAAAACTGGCAAATTAAACGTTTAGTCAAAGCTTACAAAGAAAATAAATGAGAATAAAACAAAAACATTAATAGGCTCTCATATATATGACATCGGCAGAGCAAAAGTTAAACCCTATGCTATTATTGCAAGGCACAACAGATTTTTAGAGACAAAAAATTATTAACAAATTAAAAAATATTATATTCATTTATTTTGTAAACGCATAAATGGTAAGCTGTTTGGAGACAGCTTGTTTTGCCTCTTCTACAATCTCTGTTAATCAATTCCAATTCATTATATCCTTACCAAAGTCAAGTAATGCCATCCTTGCTTAATTCATTTTTGTTTAACTAATCGGTCAAGACAACAATATTTGTGAATTTGTTTTATTAAACCTATTTCTTTACCAAGTTGTGAGGTTGCACTAGAAGTTGCTTCAGGCTGCATGGTTGTGGCACTTGATGAAACTGGAAAAGAGACAAAGAAAGTATGATTTTCTACATAATACAAAACTATATATAAACATGATCAACATCTGAATGTTGCAGTATTGTGATCCACGATAAATACATTTCTGTAATACATGGAAGTTAATTCTTGAATCAAGATTGTTTTGTGTGGACAACCCCCTTCCTTGAAAATGACACAGCTCTTTGCAGTTGATTGTAAATAGAGAAGTAAAACAAGAAGATGTGCAGATATTTGGTCGAAAACCGTCAGCAACTGACGGTGGCAGCCAGGTAGGTGGGTAAATAGTGAGTACATCTCAATTCACAAACCAAATAGCCAATTTGAGGTTTGCATAGACTTAGTGATCTCATATTTCAAACACTTACAATTTTCTTAATATTTGTCCAATGCTTTCACACAAATAATATAAAGTCCAGTCGTCGAATTGCTCTCTATCTTTTGCTGTGCAAAGGGTTTTTAATGAATTTAAAGATCTTACTAAAACATAAACAATGCTTCCTAGCTTAAACTCATGACTGGTGGTGTGACCATAGCTTGCGTGTGACCCAAGTTTGCTATCTCAAAAAATCGTTTCACTCACATATATATTGTTGGCTGAGACAAAATTTACAAAGAAAATATATGATACAAAACATAAACAATGGATATAACTAGGCTCTCTTATATATGACATAGGCTGAGCAATATACATATCCTTTGATATTTCTGCGAGACCTTAAAAAAACACACATTTTTTTTTCCTTTATTTTCTAAACGCAGAAATGGTAATTCAATTTGAATTAATTACATCTTTAATGTTGCATGTATTGCAATCCTTGCTTATTTTTTTACAAATCAGTCAAGACATTAATAATTGTGAAATTGGTTTACTAAAGCTATTTCATTACCGAATTGTGTGCTTGCACTAGGTGTTGCTTCAGGCCGCATGGATGTGGTACTTGATGAGACTGGAAAGAGACAAAGTATAAATTTTCTTCATAATACAACACTATATATTAACCTGATCAACATCTGAATTCACAGTATTGTATTCCTAGCTAAATACATTTCTAAAATACATGTAAGTTGACTTTTGAAGCAACAGTGTTTTGTCAGAACACACTCTTTCCCTAAAAATGACAAACTCTCTTTGCAGTTGATTGTAAATAGTAAATACATTTCAATCTACAGACAAAATTGCCAATTTGAGTTTTGCGAAAACTGGCAAATTAAACGTTTAGTCAAAGCTTACAAAGAAAATAAATGAGAATAAAACAAAAACATTAATAGGCTCTCATATATATGACATCGGCAGAGCAAAAGTTAAACCCTATGCTATTATTGCAAGGCACAACAGATTTTTAGAGACAAAAAATTATTAACAAATTAAAAAATATTATATTCATTTATTTTGTAAACGCATAAATGGTAAGCTGTTTGGAGACAGCTTGTTTTGCCTCTTCTACAATCTCTGTTAATCAATTCCAATTCATTATATCCTTACCAAAGTCAAGTAATGCCATCCTTGCTTAATTCATTTTTGTTTAACTAATCGGTCAAGACAACAATATTTGTGAATTTGTTTTATTAAACCTATTTCTTTACCAAGTTGTGAGGTTGCACTAGAAGTTGCTTCAGGCTGCATGGTTGTGGCACTTGATGAAACTGGAAAAGAGACAAAGAAAGTATGATTTTCTACATAATACAAAACTATATATAAACATGATCAACATCTGAATGTTGCAGTATTGTGATCCACGATAAATACATTTCTGTAATACATGGAAGTTAATTCTTGAATCAAGATTGTTTTGTGTGGACAACCCCCTTCCTTGAAAATGACACAGCTCTTTGCAGTTGATTGTAAATAGAGAAGTAAAACAAGAAGATGTGCAGATATTTGGTCGAAAACCGTCAGCAACTGACGGTGGCAGCCAGGTAGGTGGGTAAATAGTGAGTACATCTCAATTCACAAACCAAATAGCCAATTTGAGGTTTGCATAGACTTAGTGATCTCATATTTCAAACACTTACAATTTTCTTAATATTTGTCCAATGCTTTCACACAAATAATATAAAGTCCAGTCGTCGAATTGCTCTCTATCTTTTGCTGTGCAAAGGGTTTTTAATGAATTTAAAGATCTTACTAAAACATAAACAATGCTTCCTAGCTTAAACTCATGACTGGTGGTGTGACCATAGCTTGCGTGTGACCCAAGTTTGCTATCTCAAAAAATCGTTTCACTCACATATATATTGTTGGCTGAGACAAAATTTACAAAGAAAATATATGATACAAAACATAAACAATGGATATAACTAGGCTCTCTTATATATGACATAGGCTGAGCAATATACATATCCTTTGATATTTCTGCGAGACCTTAAAAAAACACACATTTTTTTTTCCTTTATTTTCTAAACGCAGAAATGGTAATTCAATTTGAATTAATTACATCTTTAATGTTGCATGTATTGCAATCCTTGCTTATTTTTTTACAAATCAGTCAAGACATTAATAATTGTGAAATTGGTTTACTAAAGCTATTTCATTACCGAATTGTGTGCTTGCACTAGGTGTTGCTTCAGGCCGCATGGATGTGGTACTTGATGAGACTGGAAAGAGACAAAGTATAAATTTTCTTCATAATACAACACTATATATTAACCTGATCAACATCTGAATTCACAGTATTGTATTCCTAGCTAAATACATTTCTAAAATACATGTAAGTTGACTTTTGAAGCAACAGTGTTTTGTCAGAACACACTCTTTCCCTAAAAATGACAAACTCTCTTTGCAGTTGATTGTAAATAGTAAATACATTTCAATCTACAGACAAAATTGCCAATTTGAGTTTTGCGAAAACTGGCAAATTAAACGTTTAGTCAAAGCTTACAAAGAAAATAAATGAGAATAAAACAAAAACATTAATAGGCTCTCATATATATGACATCGGCAGAGCAAAAGTTAAACCCTATGCTATTATTGCAAGGCACAACAGATTTTTAGAGACAAAAAATTATTAAAAAATAAAAAAATATTATATTCATTTATTTTGTAAACGCATAAATGGTAAGCTGTTTGGAGACAGCTTGTTTGGCCTCTTCTACAATCTCTGTTAATCAATTCCAATTCATTATATCCTTACCAAAGTCAAGTAATGCCATCCTTGCTTAATTCATTTTTGTTTAACTAATCGGTCAAGACAACAATATTTGTGAATTTGTTTTATTAAACCTATTTCTTTACCAAGTTGTGAGGTTGCACTAGAAGTTGCTTCAGGCTGCATGGTTGTGGCACTTGATGAAACTGGAAAAGAGACAAAGAAAGTATGATTTTCTACATAATACAAAACTATATATAAACATGATCAACATCTGAATGTTGCAGTATTGTGATCCACGATAAATACATTTCTGTAATACATGGAAGTTAATTCTTGAATCAAGATTGTTTTGTGTGGACAACCCCCTTCCTTGAAAATGACACAGCTCTTTGCAGTTGATTGTAAATAGAGAAGTAAAACAAGAAGATGTGCAGATATTTGGTCGAAAACAGTCAGCAACTGACGGTGGCAGCCAGGTAGGTGGGTAAATAGTGAATACATCACAATCCACAAACCAAATAGCCAATTTGAGGTTTGCATAGACTTAGTGATCTCATATTTCAAACACTTACAATTTTCTTAATATTTGTCCAATGCTTTCACACAAATAATATAAAGTCCAGTCGTCGAATTGCTCTCTATCTTTTGCTGTGCAAAGGGTTTTTAATGAATTTAAAGATCTTACTAAAACATAAACAATGCTTCCTAGCTTAAACTCATGACTGGTGGTGTGACCATAGCTTGCGTGTGACCCAAGTTTGCTATCTCAAAAAATCGTTTCACTCACATATATATTGTTGGCTGAGACAAAATTTACAAAGAAAATATATGATACAAAACATAAACAATGGATATAACTAGGCTCTCTTATATATGACATAGGCTGAGCAATATACATATCCTTTGATATTTCTGCGAGACCTTAAAAAAACACACATTTTTTTTCCTTTATTTTCTAAACGCAGAAATGGTAATTCAATTTGAATTAATTACATCTTTAATGTTGCATGTATTGCAATCCTTGCTTATTTTTTTACAAATCAGTCAAGACATTAATAATTGTGAAATTGGTTTACTAAAGCTATTTCATTACCGAATTGTGTGCTTGCACTAGGTGTTGCTTCAGGCCGCATGGATGTGGTACTTGATGAGACTGGAAAGAGACAAAGTATAAATTTTCTTCATAATACAACACTATATATTAACCTGATCAACATCTGAATTCACAGTATTGTATTCCTAGCTAAATACATTTCTAAAATACATGTAAGTTGACTTTTGAAGCAACAGTGTTTTGTCAGAACACACTCTTTCCCTAAAAATGACAAACTCTCTTTGCAGTTGATTGTAAATAGTAAATACATTTCAATCTACAGACAAAATTGCCAATTTGAGTTTTGCGAAAACTGGCAAATTAAACGTTTAGTCAAAGCTTACAAAGAAAATAAATGAGAATAAAACAAAAACATTAATAGGCTCTCATATATATGACATCGGCAGAGCAAAAGTTAAACCCTATGCTATTATTGCAAGGCACAACAGATTTTTAGAGACAAAAAATTATTAACAAATTAAAAAATATTATATTCATTTATTTTGTAAACGCATAAATGGTAAGCTGTGTGGAGACAGCTTGTTTGGCCTCTTCTACAATCTCTGTTAATCAATTCCAATTCATTATATCCTTACCAAAGCAGGTAATGCCATCCTGGCTTAATTCATATTTGTTTAAATAATCGGTCAAGACATTAATAATTGTGAAATTGGTTTACTAAAGCTATTTCATTACCGAATTGTGTGCTTGCACTAGGTGTTGCTTCAGGCTGCATGGTTGTGCCACTTGATGAAACTGGAAAAGAGACAAAGAAAATATAAATTTTCTACATAATACAAAACTATATATAAACATGATCAACATCTGAATGTTGCAGTATTGTGATCCACGATAAATACATTTCTGTAATACATGGAAGTTAATTCTTGAATCACGATTGTTTTGTGTGGACAACCCCCTTCCTTGAAAATGACACAGCTCTTTGCAGTTGATTGTAAATAGAGAAGTAAAACAAGAAGATGTGCAGATATTTGGTCGAAAACCGTCAGCAACTGACGGTGG
This sequence comes from Strongylocentrotus droebachiensis, assembly GCA_035222895.1. Taxonomy (NCBI): domain Eukaryota; kingdom Metazoa; phylum Echinodermata; class Echinoidea; order Camarodonta; family Strongylocentrotidae; genus Strongylocentrotus; species Strongylocentrotus droebachiensis. The sequence goes on from JAVYIG010006827.1 coordinate 37,826, forward strand.
CAGCCAGGTAGGTGGGTAAATAGTGAGTACATCTAAATCCACCAACCAAATAGCCAATTTGAGGTTTGCATAGACTTAGTGATCTCATATTTCAAACACTTACAATTTTCTTAATATTTGTCCAATGCTAGCTTTCACACAAATAATATAAAGTCCAGTCGTCTAGTTGCCCTCTAAGTTTTGCTGTGCCAAGGGTTTTTAATGAATTTCAAGATCTTACTAAAACATAAACAATGCTGTTTCATTAAAGCTATTTCTTTACCAAGTTGTGAGGTTGCACTAGAAGTTGCTTCAGGCTGCATGGTTGTGGCACTTGATGAAACTGGAAAAGAGACAAAGAAAGTATGGTTTTCTACATAATATAAAACTATATATATACACGATCAACATCTGAATTTTGCAGTATTGTGATAAATAGTGAATACATCACAATCCACAAACCAAATAGCCAATTTGAGGTTTGCATAGACTTAGTGATCTCATATTTCAAACACTTACAATTTTCTTAATATTTGTCCAATGCTTTCACATAAATAATATAAAGTCCAGTCGTCTAGTTGCCCTCTAAATTTTGCTGTGCCAACGGTTTTTAATGAATTTCAAGATCTTACTAAAACATAAACAATGCTGTTTCATTAAAGCTATTTCTTTACCAAGTTGTGAGGTTGCACTAGAAGTTGCTTCAGGCTGCATGGTTGTGGCACTTGATGAAACTGGAAAAGAGACAAAGAAAGTATGGTTTTCTACATAATATAAAACTATATATATACACGATCAACATCTGAATTTTGCAGTATTGTGATAAATAGTGAATACATCACAATCCACAAACCAAGTACCAATTTGAGGTTTGCATAGACTTAGTGATCTCATATTTCAAACACTTACAATTTTCTTAATATTTGTCCAATGCTTTCACATAAATAATATAAAGTCCAGTCGTCTAGTTGCCCTCTAAATTTTGCTGTGCCAACGGTTTTTAATGAATTTCAAGATCTTACTAAAAACATAAACAATGCTAATTCATAGCTAAACTAATGAATGGTGGTGTGACCATAGCTTGAGTGTGACCTAAGTTTGCTATCTCAAAAAACGTTTCACTCACATATATATTGTTGGCTGAGACAAAATTTACAAAGAAAATATATGAAACAAAACATAAACAACAGATATAACTAGGCTCTCTTAATATGACATAGGCTGAGCAAGAGTTACATAATTATCCTTTGATATTTCTGTGAGACCTTAACAAAAAAAAACACATTTTTTTTCATTTTCTAAACGCAGAAATGGTAAGCTGTGTGGAGACAACTTGTTTGATCTCTTCTACTATCTCTGTAAATCAATTTAAATTCATTCAATATTTAATCTTGCATGTATTGCAATCCTTGCTTATTCTTTTACAAATCAGTCAAGACATTAATAATTGTGAAATTTGTGTGGAGACAGCTTGTTTGGCCTCTTCTACAATCTATGTTAATCAATTCCAATTATTATATCCTTACCAAAGCAGGTAATGCCATCCTTGCTTAATTCATATTTGTTTAAATAATCAGTCAAGACATTAATAATTGTGAAATTGGTTTACTAAAGCTATTTCATTACCGAATTGTGTGCTTGCACTAGGTGTTGCTTCAGGCTGCATGGTTGTGCCACTTGATGAAACTGGAAAAGAGACAAAGAAAATATAAATTTTCTACATAATACAAAACTATATATAAACATGATCAACATCTGAATGTTGCAGTATTGTGATCCACGATAAATACATTTCTGTAATACATGGAAGTTAATTCTTGAATCAAAATTGTTTTGTGTGGACAACCCCCTTCCTTGAAAATGACACAGCTCTTTGCAGTTGATTGTAAATAGAGAAGTAAAACAAGAAGATGTGCAGATATTTGGTCGAAAACCGTCAGCAACTGACGGTGGCAGCCAGGTAGGTGGGTAAATAGTGAGTACATCTAAATCCACCAACTAAATTGCCAATTTGAGGTTTGCATAGACTTAGTGATCTCATATTTCAAACACTTACAATTTTCTTAATATTTGTCCAATGCTTTCACATAAATAATATAAAGTCCAGTCGTCTAGTTGCCCTCTAAATTTTGCTGTGCCAACGGTTTTTAATGAATTTCAAGATCTTACTAAAACATAAACAATGCTGTTTCATTAAAGCTATTTCTTTACCAAGTTGTGAGGTTGCACTAGAAGTTGCTTCAGGCTGCATGGTTGTGGCACTTGATGAAACTGGAAAAGAGACAAAGAAAGTATGGTTTTCTACATAATATAAAACTATATATATACACGATCAACATCTGAATTTTGCAGTATTGTGATAAATAGTGAATACATCACAATCCACAAACCAAATAGCCAATTTGAGGTTTGCATAGACTTAGTGATCTCATATTTCAAACACTTACAATTTTCTTAATATTTGTCCAATGCTTTCACATAAATAATATAAAGTCCAGTCGTCTAGTTGCCCTCTAAGTTTTGCTGTGCCAAGGGTTTTTAATGAATTTCAAGATCTTACTAAAACATAAACAATGCTGTTTCATTAAAGCTATTTCTTTACCAAGTTGTGAGGTTGCACTAGAAGTTGCTTCAGGCTGCATGGTTGTGGCACTTGATGAAACTGGAAAAGAGACAAAGAAAGTATGGTTTTCTACATAATATAAAACTATATATATACACGATCAACATCTGAATTTTGCAGTATTGTGATAAATAGTGAATACATCACAATCCACAAACCAAATAGCCAATTTGAGGTTTGCATAGACTTAGTGATCTCCTATTTCAAATACTTACAATTTTCTTAATATTTGTCCAATGCTTTCACATAAATAATATAAAGTCCAGTCGTCTAGTTGCCCTCTAAGTTTTGCTGTGCCAACGGTTTTTAATGAATTTCAAGATCTTACTAAAACATAAACAATGCTGTTTCATTAAAGCTATTTCTTTACCAAGTTGTGAGGTTGCACTAGAAGTTGCTTCAGGCTGCATGGTTGTGGCACTTGATGAAACTGGAAAAGAGACAAAGAAAGTATGGTTTTCTACATAATATAAAACTATATATATACACGATCAACATCTGAATTTTGCAGTATTGTGATAAATAGTGAATACATCACAATCCACAAACCAAATAGCCAATTTGAGGTTTGCATAGACTTAGTGATCTCATATTTCAAACACTTACAATTTTCTTAATATTTGTCCAATGCTTTCACATAAATAATATAAAGTCCAGTCGTCTAGTTGCCCTCTAAATTTTGCTGTGCCAACGGTTTTTAATGAATTTCAAGATCTTACTAAAACATAAACAATGCTGTTTCATTAAAGCTATTTCTTTACCAAGTTGTGAGGTTGCACTAGAAGTTGCTTCAGGCTGCATGGTTGTGGCACTTGATGAAACTGGAAAAGAGACAAAGAAAGTATGGTTTTCTACATAATATAAAACTATATATATACACGATCAACATCTGAATTTTGCAGTATTGTGATAAATAGTGAATACATCACAATCCACAAACCAAGTACCAATTTGAGGTTTGCATAGACTTAGTGATCTCATATTTCAAACACTTACAATTTTCTTAATATTTGTCCAATGCTTTCACATAAATAATATAAAGTCCAGTCGTCTAGTTGCCCTCTAAATTTTGCTGTGCCAACGGTTTTTAATGAATTTCAAGATCTTACTAAAAACATAAACAATGCTAATTCATAGCTAAACTAATGAATGGTGGTGTGACCATAGCTTGAGTGTGACCTAAGTTTGCTATCTCAAAAAACGTTTCACTCACATATATATTGTTGGCTGAGACAAAATTTACAAAGAAAATATATGAAACAAAACATAAACAACAGATATAACTAGGCTCTCTTAATATGACATAGGCTGAGCAAGAGTTACATAATTATCCTTTGATATTTCTGTGAGACCTTAACAAAAAAAAACACATTTTTTTTCATTTTCTAAACGCAGAAATGGTAAGCTGTGTGGAGACAACTTGTTTGATCTCTTCTACTATCTCTGTAAATCAATTTAAATTCATTCAATATTTAATCTTGCATGTATTGCAATCCTTGCTTATTCTTTTACAAATCAGTCAAGACATTAATAATTGTGAAATTTGTGTGGAGACAGCTTGTTTGGCCTCTTCTACAATCTATGTTAATCAATTCCAATTATTATATCCTTACCAAAGCAGGTAATGCCATCCTTGCTTAATTCATATTTGTTTAAATAATCAGTCAAGACATTAATAATTGTGAAATTGGTTTACTAAAGCTATTTCATTACCGAATTGTGTGCTTGCACTAGGTGTTGCTTCAGGCTGCATGGTTGTGCCACTTGATGAAACTGGAAAAGAGACAAAGAAAATATAAATTTTCTACATAATACAAAACTATATATAAACATGATCAACATCTGAATGTTGCAGTATTGTGATCCACGATAAATACATTTCTGTAATACATGGAAGTTAATTCTTGAATCAAGATTGTTTTGTGTGGACAACCCCCTTCCTTGAAAATGACACAGCTCTTTGCAGTTGATTGTAAATAGAGAAGTAAAACAAGAAGATGTGCAGATATTTGGTCGAAAACCGTCAGCAACTGACGGTGGCAGCCAGGTAGGTGGGTAAATAGTGAGTACATCTAAATCCACCAACTAAATTGCCAATTTGAGGTTTGCATAGACTTAGTGATCTCATATTTCAAACACTTACAATTTTCTTAATATTTGTCCAATGCTTTCACATAAATAATATAAAGTCCAGTCGTCTAGTTGCCCTCTAAATTTTGCTGTGCCAACGGTTTTTAATGAATTTCAAGATCTTACTAAAACATAAACAATGCTGTTTCATTAAAGCTATTTCTTTACCAAGTTGTGAGGTTGCACTAGAAGTTGCTTCAGGCTGCATGGTTGTGGCACTTGATGAAACTGGAAAAGAGACAAAGAAAGTATGGTTTTCTACATAATATAAAACTATATATATACACGATCAACATCTGAATTTTGCAGTATTGTGATAAATAGTGAATACATCACAATCCACAAACCAAATAGCCAATTTGAGGTTTGCATAGACTTAGTGATCTCATATTTCAAACACTTACAATTTTCTTAATATTTGTCCAATGCTTTCACATAAATAATATAAAGTCCAGTCGTCTAGTTGCCCTCTAAATTTTGCTGTGCCAACGGTTTTTAATGAATTTCAAGATCTTACTAAAACATAAACAATGCTGTTTCATTAAAGCTATTTCTTTACCAAGTTGTGAGGTTGCACTAGAAGTTGCTTCAGGCTGCATGGTTGTGGCACTTGATGAAACTGGAAAAGAGACAAAGAAAGTATGGTTTTCTACATAATATAAAACTATATCTATACACGATCAACATCTGAATTTTGCAGTATTGTGATAAATAGTGAATACATCACAATCCACAAACCAAGTACCAATTTGAGGTTTGCATAGACTTAGTGATCTCATATTTCAAACACTTACAATTTTCTTAATATTTGTCCAATGCTTTCACATAAATAATATAAAGTCCAGTCGTCTAGTTGCCCTCTAAATTTTGCTGTGCCAACGATTTTTAATGAATTTCAAGATCTTACTAAAAACATAAACAATGCTAATTCATAGCTAAACTAATGAATGGTGGTGTGACCATAGCTTGAGTGTGACCTAAGTTTGCTATCTCAAAAAACGTTTCACTCACATATATATTGTTGGCTGAGACAAAATTTACAAAGAAAATATATGAAACAAAACATAAACAACAGATATAACTAGGCTCTCTTAATATGACATAGGCTGAGCAAGAGTTACATAATTATCCTTTGATATTTCTGTGAGACCTTAACAAAAAAAAACACATTTTTTTTCATTTTCTAAACGCAGAAATGGTAAGCTGTGTGGAGACAACTTGTTTGATCTCTTCTACTATCTCTGTAAATCAATTTAAATTCATTCAATATTTAATCTTGCATGTATTGCAATCCTTGCTTATTCTTTTACAAATCAGTCAAGACATTAATAATTGTGAAATTTGTGTGGAGACAGCTTGTTTGGCCTCTTCTACAATCTATGTTAATCAATTCCAGTTATTATATCCTTACCAAAGCAGGTAATGCCATCCTTGCTTAATTCATATTTGTTTAAATAATCAGTCAAGACATTAATAATTGTGAAATTGGTTTACTAAAGCTATTTCATTACCGAATTGTGTGCTTGCACTAGGTGTTGCTTCAGGCTGCATGGTTGTGCCACTTGATGAAACTGGAAAAGAGACAAAGAAAATATAAATTTTCTACATAATACAAAACTATATATAAACATGATCAACATCTGAATGTTGCAGTATTGTGATCCACGATAAATACATTTCTGTAATACATGGAAGTTAATTCTTGAATCAAGATTGTTTTGTGTGGACAACCCCCTTCCTTGAAAATGACACAGCTCTTTGCAGTTGATTGTAAATAGAGAAGTAAAACAAGAAGATGTGCAGATATTTGGTCGAAAACCGTCAGCAACTGACGGTGGCAGCCAGGTAGGTGGGTAAATAGTGAGTACATCTAAATCCACCAACCAAATAGCCAATTTGAGGTTTGCATAGACTTAGTGATCTCATATTTCAAACACTTACAATTTTCTTAATATTTGTCCAATGCTTTCACATAAATAATATAAAGTCCAGTCGTCTAGTTGCCCTCTAAGTTTTGCTGTGCCAAGGGTTTTGAATGAATTTCAAGATCTTACTAAAACATAAACAATGCTAATTCCTAGCTAAAGGCCCGGTCACACAGGGAGGACGCATGGGGAACGCACGGCCAGCGCATGGGAAATTTGCAATTTTGGCCAGTGCGTTGTCGTTCGCTAGGCGTGCGTCATCATTCGTTACTCGTTCGTCGAGCGCGCTGGACCAACGCTGGACTAGCGCTATGCATTCGGCGTCATTCGCTGTGTGCGTCGGTTTTTTTTTGAGCATGCTCAAAAGTGTGCGCGGAGCTCAACGCATGAATGTACACGCCAAAGGCACGCCAGACATGCGTGGAGCGCGCTAGACCAGCGCCAGACATACGCGGAGCACACGCCCTGTATACGCACAGCGCGCTAGCTACACGCTGTGCATTTTTTGTCAGCTCGCTAGCTTTTCCAAAATCATGACAAAAGTTAGGCACACGGCCTTTTCCGATTTCCAATGCGCTGGCCGTGCGTCGTAGAACGCGGTGCATGCGTGGACCATTCGTCCAGCGCGCTAGCAACACGCTGTGCATTCGTGGAAGTTGTTATCATGTGCGCTCTGTGTACGGTCTGTATGCGCACTGTATGCGCCCTGTATGCGCTCAGCGCGCTAGCAACACGCTATGCATTTGGTGTCAGCTCGCTGTAGCTTCGACAAAAGTTGGGCGCACGACAACGCACTGGCCAAAATTGCAAATTTCCCATGCGCTGGCCGTGCGTTCCCCATGCGTCCTTCCTGTGTGACCGGGCCTTTAACTCATGAATGGCGGTGTGACCATAGCTTGAGTGTGACCTAAGTTTGCTATCTCAAAAAACGTTTCACTTACATATATATCGTTGGCTGAGACAAAATTTACGAAGAGAATATATGATACAAAACATAAACAACAGATATAACTAGGCTCTCTTAATATGACATAGGCTGAGCAAGAGTTACATAATTATCCTTTGATATTTCTGTGAGACCTTAACAAAACAAAACTTTTTTTTCTTTATTTTCTAAACGCAGAAATGGTAAGCTGTGTGGAGACAACTTGTTTGACATATTCTTCTATCTCTGTAAATCAATTTAAATTCATTACATCTTTAATGTTGCATGTATTGCAATCCTTGCTTATTTTTTTACAAATCAGTCAAGACATTAATAATTGTGAAATTGGTTTACTAAAGCTATTTCATTACCGAATTGTGTGCTTGCACTAGGTGTTGCTTCAGGCCGCATGGATGTGGTACTTGATGAGACTGGAAAGAGACAAAGAAAGTATAAATTTTCTTCATAATACAACACTATATATTAATCTGATCAACATCTAAATTTTGCAGTATTGTGATCCATGATCAATACATTTCTGTAATACATGTAAGTTGACTTTTGAAGCAACAGTGTTTTGTCAGAACACACTCTTTCCCTAAAAATGACAAACTCTCTTTGCAGTTGATTGTAAATAGTAAATACATTTCAATCTACAGACAAAATTGCCAATTTGAGTTTTGCGAAAACTGGCAAATTAAACGTTTAGTCAAAGCTTACAAAGAAAATAAATGAGAATAAAACAAAAACATTAATAGGCTCTCATATATATGACATCGGCAGAGCAAAAGTTAAACCCTATGCTATTATTGCAAGGCACAACAGATTTTTAGAGACAAAAAATTATTAAAAAATTAAAAAATATTATATTCATTTATTTTGTAAACGCATAAATAGTAAGCTGTGTGGAGACAGCTTGTTTGGCCTCTTCTACAATCTCTGTTAATCAATTCCAATTCATTATATCCTTACCAAAGTCAAGTAATGCCATCCTTGCTCAATTCATTTTTGTTTAACTAATCGGTCAAGACAACAATATTTGTGAATTTGTTTTATTAAACCTGTTTCTTTACCAAGTTGTGAGGTTGCACTAGAAGTTGCTTCAGGCTGCATGGTTATGGCACTTGATGAAACTGGAAAAGAGACAAAGAAAGTATGATTTTCTACATAATACAAAACTATATATAAACATGATCAACATCTGAATGTTGCAGTATTGTGATCCACGATAAATACATTTCTGTAATACATGGAAGTTAATTCTTGAATCAAGATTGTTTTGTGTGGACAACCCCCTTCCTTGAAAATGACACAGCTCTTTGCAGTTGATTGTAAATAGAGAAGTAAAACAAGAAGATGTGCAGATATTTGGTCGAAAACAGTCAGCAACTGACGGTGGCAGCCAGGTAGGTGGGTAAATAGTGAGTACATCTCAATCCACCAACCAAATAGCCAATTTGAGGTTTGCATAGACTTAGTGATCTCATATTTCAAACACTTACAATTTTCTTAATATTTGTCCAATGCTTTCACATAAATAATATAAAGTCCAGTCGTCTAGTTGCCCTCTAAATTTTGCTGTGCCAACGGTTTTTAATGAATTTCAAGATCTTACTAAAACATAAACAATGCTGTTTCATTAAAGCTATTTCTTTACCAAGTTGTGAGGTTGCACTAGAAGTTGCTTCAGGCTGCATGGTTGTGGCACTTGATGAAACTGGAAAAGAGACAAAGAAAGTATGGTTTTCTACATAATATAAAACTATATATATACACGATCAACATCTGAATTTTGCAGTATTGTGATAAATAGTGAATACATCACAATCCACAAACCAAATAGCCAATTTGAGGTTTGCATAGACTTAGTGATCTCCTATTTCAAATACTTACAATTTTCTTAATATTTGTCCAATGCTTTCACATAAATAATATAAAGTCCAGTCGTCTAGTTGCCCTCTAAGTTTTGCTGTGCCAAGGGTTTTTAATGAATTTCATGATCTTACTAAAACATAAACAATGCTGTTTCATTAAAGCTATTTCTTTACCAAGTTGTGAGGTTGCACTAGAAGTTGCTTCAGGCTGCATGGTTGTGGCACTTGATGAAACTGGAAAAGAGACAAAGAAAGTATGGTTTTCTACATAATATAAAACTATATATATACACGATCAACATCTGAATTTTGCAGTATTGTGATAAATAGTGAATACATCACAATCCACAAACCAAATAGCCAATTTAAGGTTTGCATAGACTTAGTGATCTCATATTTCAAACACTTACAATTTTCTTAATATTTGTCCAATGCTTTCACATAAATAATATAAAGTCCAGTCGTCTAGTTGCCCTCTAAATTTTGCTGTGCCAACGGTTTTTAATGAATTTCAAGATCTTACTAAAACATAAACAATGCTAATTCATAGCTAAACTAATGAATGGTGGTGTGACCATAGCTTGAGTGTGACCTAAGTTTGCTATCTCAAAAAACGTTTCACTTACATATATATTGTTGGCTGAGACAAAATTTACAAAGAAAATATATGAAACAAAACATAAACAACAGATATAACTAGGCTCTCTTAATATGACATAGGCTGAGCAAGAGTTACATAATTATCCTTTGATATTTCTGTGAGACCTTAAAAAAAAAAAAAACATTTTTTTTTTATTTTCTAAACGCAGAAATGGTAAGCTGTGTGGAGACAACTTGTTTGATCTCTTCTACTATCTCTGTAAATCAATTTAAATTCATTCAATATTTAATCTTGCATGTATTGCAATCCTTGCTTATTTTTTTACAAATCAGTCAAGACATTAATAATTGTGAAATTTGTGTGGAGACAGCTTGTTTGGCCTCTTCTACAATCTATGTTAATCAATTCCAATTCATTATATCCTTACCAAAGCAGGTAATGCCATCCTTGCTTAATTCATATTTGTTTAAATAATCGGTCAAGACAGCAATATTTGTGAATTTTTTTCATTAAAGCTATTTCTTTACCAAGTTGTAAGGTTGCACTAGAAGTTGCTTCAGGCTGCATGGTTGTGCCACTTGATGAAACTGGAAAAGAGACAAAGAAAGTATGGTTTTCTACATAATATAAAACTATACATATACACGATCAACATCTGAATTTTGCAGTATTGTGATCCACGATAAATACATTTCTGTAATACATGGAAGTTAATTCTTGAATCAAGATTGTTTTGTGTGGACAACCCCCTTCCTTGAAAATGACACAGCTCTTTGCAGTTGATTGTAAATAGAGAAGTAAAACAAGAAGATGTGCAGATATTTGGTCGAAAACCGTCAGCAACTGACGGTGGCAGCCAGGTAGGTGGGTAAATAGTGAGTACATCTAAATCCACCAACCAAATAGCCAATTTGAGGTTTGCATAGACTTAGTGATCTCATATTTCAAACACTTACAATTTTCTTAATATTTGTCCAATGCTTTCACATAAATAATATAAAGTCCAGTCGTCTAGTTGCCCTCTAAGTTTTGCTGTGCCAAGGGTTTTGAATGAATTTCAAGATCTTACTAAAACATAAACAATGCTAATTCCTAGCTAAAGGCCCGGTCACACAGGGAGGACGCATGGGGAACGCACGGCCAGCGCATGGGAAATTTGCAATTTTGGCCAGTGCGTTGTCGTTCGCTAGGCGTGCGTCATCATTCGTTACTCGTTCGTCGAGCGCGCTGGACCAACGCTGGACTAGCGCTATGCATTCGGCGTCATTCGCTGTGTGCGTCGGTTTTTTTTTGAGCATGCTCAAAAGTGTGCGCGGAGCTCAACGCATGAATGTACACGCCAAAGGCACGCCAGACATGCGTGGAGCGCGCTAGACCAGCGCCAGACATACGCGGAGCACACGCCCTGTATACGCACAGCGCGCTAGCTACACGCTGTGCATTTTTTGTCAGCTCGCTAGCTTTTCCAAAATCATGACAAAAGTTAGGCACACGGCCTTTTCCGATTTCCAATGCGCTGGCCGTGCGTCGTAGAACGCGGTGCATGCGTGGACCATTCGTCCAGCGCGCTAGCAACACGCTGTGCATTCGTGGAAGTTGTTATCATGTGCGCTCTGTGTACGGTCTGTATGCGCACTGTATGCGCCCTGTATGCGCTCAGCGCGCTAGCAACACGCTATGCATTTGGTGTCAGCTCGCTGTAGCTTCGACAAAAGTTGGGCGCACGACAACGCACTGGCCAAAATTGCAAATTTCCCATGCGCTGGCCGTGCGTTCCCCATGCGTCCTTCCTGTGTGACCGGGCCTTTAACTCATGAATGGCGGTGTGACCATAGCTTGAGTGTGACCTAAGTTTGCTATCTCAAAAAACGTTTCACTTACATATATATCGTTGGCTGAGACAAAATTTACGAAGAGAATATATGATACAAAACATAAACAACAGATATAACTAGGCTCTCTTAATATGACATAGGCTGAGCAAGAGTTACATAATTATCCTTTGATATTTCTGTGAGACCTTAACAAAACAAAACTTTTTTTTCTTTATTTTCTAAACGCAGAAATGGTAAGCTGTGTGGAGACAACTTGTTTGACATATTCTTCTATCTCTGTAAATCAATTTAAATTCATTACATCTTTAATGTTGCATGTATTGCAATCCTTGCTTATTTTTTTACAAATCAGTCAAGACATTAATAATTGTGAAATTGGTTTACTAAAGCTATTTCATTACCGAATTGTGTGCTTGCACTAGGTGTTGCTTCAGGCCGCATGGATGTGGTACTTGATGAGACTGGAAAGAGACAAAGAAAGTATAAATTTTCTTCATAATACAACACTATATATTAATCTGATCAACATCTAAATTTTGCAGTATTGTGATCCATGATCAATACATTTCTGTAATACATGTAAGTTGACTTTTGAAGCAACAGTGTTTTGTCAGAACACACTCTTTCCCTAAAAATGACAAACTCTCTTTGCAGTTGATTGTAAATAGTAAATACATTTCAATCTACAGACAAAATTGCCAATTTGAGTTTTGCGAAAACTGGCAAATTAAACGTTTAGTCAAAGCTTACAAAGAAAATAAATGAGAATAAAACAAAAACATTAATAGGCTCTCATATATATGACATCGGCAGAGCAAAAGTTAAACCCTATGCTATTATTGCAAGGCACAACAGATTTTTAGAGACAAAAAATTATTAAAAAATTAAAAAATATTATATTCATTTATTTTGTAAACGCATAAATAGTAAGCTGTGTGGAGACAGCTTGTTTGGCCTCTTCTACAATCTCTGTTAATCAATTCCAATTCATTATATCCTTACCAAAGTCAAGTAATGCCATCCTTGCTCAATTCATTTTTGTTTAACTAATCGGTCAAGACAACAATATTTGTGAATTTGTTTTATTAAACCTGTTTCTTTACCAAGTTGTGAGGTTGCACTAGAAGTTGCTTCAGGCTGCATGGTTATGGCACTTGATGAAACTGGAAAAGAGACAAAGAAAGTATGATTTTCTACATAATACAAAACTATATATAAACATGATCAACATCTGAATGTTGCAGTATTGTGATCCACGATAAATACATTTCTGTAATACATGGAAGTTAATTCTTGAATCAAGATTGTTTTGTGTGGACAACCCCCTTCCTTGAAAATGACACAGCTCTTTGCAGTTGATTGTAAATAGAGAAGTAAAACAAGAAGATGTGCAGATATTTGGTCGAAAACAGTCAGCAACTGACGGTGGCAGCCAGGTAGGTGGGTAAATAGTGAGTACATCTCAATCCACCAACCAAATAGCCAATTTGAGGTTTGCATAGACTTAGTGATCTCATATTTCAAACACTTACAATTTTCTTAATATTTGTCCAATGCTTTCACATAAATAATATAAAGTCCAGTCGTCTAGTTGCCCTCTAAATTTTGCTGTGCCAACGGTTTTTAATGAATTTCAAGATCTTACTAAAACATAAACAATGCTGTTTCATTAAAGCTATTTCTTTACCAAGTTGTGAGGTTGCACTAGAAGTTGCTTCAGGCTGCATGGTTGTGGCACTTGATGAAACTGGAAAAGAGACAAAGAAAGTATGGTTTTCTACATAATATAAAACTATATATATACACGATCAACATCTGAATTTTGCAGTATTGTGATAAATAGTGAATACATCACAATCCACAAACCAAATAGCCAATTTGAGGTTTGCATAGACTTAGTGATCTCCTATTTCAAATACTTACAATTTTCTTAATATTTGTCCAATGCTTTCACATAAATAATATAAAGTCCAGTCGTCTAGTTGCCCTCTAAGTTTTGCTGTGCCAAGGGTTTTTAATGAATTTCATGATCTTACTAAAACATAAACAATGCTGTTTCATTAAAGCTATTTCTTTACCAAGTTGTGAGGTTGCACTAGAAGTTGCTTCAGGCTGCATGGTTGTGGCACTTGATGAAACTGGAAAAGAGACAAAGAAAGTATGGTTTTCTACATAATATAAAACTATATATATACACGATCAACATCTGAATTTTGCAGTATTGTGATAAATAGTGAATACATCACAATCCACAAACCAAATAGCCAATTTAAGGTTTGCATAGACTTAGTGATCTCATATTTCAAACACTTACAATTTTCTTAATATTTGTCCAATGCTTTCACATAAATAATATAAAGTCCAGTCGTCTAGTTGCCCTCTAAATTTTGCTGTGCCAACGGTTTTTAATGAATTTCAAGATCTTACTAAAACATAAACAATGCTAATTCATAGCTAAACTAATGAATGGTGGTGTGACCATAGCTTGAGTGTGACCTAAGTTTGCTATCTCAAAAAACGTTTCACTTACATATATATTGTTGGCTGAGACAAAATTTACAAAGAAAATATATGAAACAAAACATAAACAACAGATATAACTAGGCTCTCTTAATATGACATAGGCTGAGCAAGAGTTACATAATTATCCTTTGATATTTCTGTGAGACCTTAAAAAAAAAAAAAACATTTTTTTTTTATTTTCTAAACGCAGAAATGGTAAGCTGTGTGGAGACAACTTGTTTGATCTCTTCTACTATCTCTGTAAATCAATTTAAATTCATTCAATATTTAATCTTGCATGTATTGCAATCCTTGCTTATTTTTTTACAAATCAGTCAAGACATTAATAATTGTGAAATTTGTGTGGAGACAGCTTGTTTGGCCTCTTCTACAATCTATGTTAATCAATTCCAATTCATTATATCCTTACCAAAGCAGGTAATGCCATCCTTGCTTAATTCATATTTGTTTAAATAATCGGTCAAGACAGCAATATTTGTGAATTTTTTTCATTAAAGCTATTTCTTTACCAAGTTGTAAGGTTGCACTAGAAGTTGCTTCAGGCTGCATGGTTGTGCCACTTGATGAAACTGGAAAAGAGACAAAGAAAGTATGGTTTTCTACATAATATAAAACTATACATATACACGATCAACATCTGAATTTTGCAGTATTGTGATCCACGATAAATACATTTCTGTAATACATGGAAGTTAATTCTTGAATCAAGATTGTTTTGTGTGGACAACCCCCTTCCTTGAAAATGACACAGCTCTTTGCAGTTGATTGTAAATAGAGAAGTAAAACAAGAAGATGTGCAGATATTTGGTCGAAAACCGTCAGCAACTGACGGTGGCAGCCAGGTAGGTGGGTAAATAGTGAGTACATCTAAATCCACCAACCAAATAGCCAATTTGAGGTTTGCATAGACTTAGTGATCTCATATTTCAAACACTTACAATTTTCTTAATATTTGTCCAATGCTTTCACATAAATAATATAAAGTCCAGTCGTCTAGTTGCCCTCTAAGTTTTGCTGTGCCAAGGGTTTTGAATGAATTTCAAGATCTTACTAAAACATAAACAATGCTAATTCCTAGCTAAAGGCCCGGTCACACAGGGAGGACGCATGGGGAACGCACGGCCAGCGCATGGGAAATTTGCAATTTTGGCCAGTGCGTTGTCGTTCGCTAGGCGTGCGTCATCATTCGTTACTCGTTCGTCGAGCGCGCTGGACCAACGCTGGACTAGCGCTATGCATTCGGCGTCATTCGCTGTGTGCGTCGGTTTTTTTTTGAGCATGCTCAAAAGTGTGCGCGGAGCTCAACGCATGAATGTACACGCCAAAGGCACGCCAGACATGCGTGGAGCGCGCTAGACCAGCGCCAGACATACGCGGAGCACACGCCCTGTATACGCACAGCGCGCTAGCTACACGCTGTGCATTTTTTGTCAGCTCGCTAGCTTTTCCAAAATCATGACAAAAGTTAGGCACACGGCCTTTTCCGATTTCCAATGCGCTGGCCGTGCGTCGTAGAACGCGGTGCATGCGTGGACCATTCGTCCAGCGCGCTAGCAACACGCTGTGCATTCGTGGAAGTTGTTATCATGTGCGCTCTGTGTACGGTCTGTATGCGCACTGTATGCGCCCTGTATGCGCTCAGCGCGCTAGCAACACGCTATGCATTTGGTGTCAGCTCGCTGTAGCTTCGACAAAAGTTGGGCGCACGACAACGCACTGGCCAAAATTGCAAATTTCCCATGCGCTGGCCGTGCGTTCCCCATGCGTCCTTCCTGTGTGACCGGGCCTTTAACTCATGAATGGCGGTGTGACCATAGCTTGAGTGTGACCTAAGTTTGCTATCTCAAAAAACGTTTCACTTACATATATATCGTTGGCTGAGACAAAATTTACGAAGAGAATATATGATACAAAACATAAACAACAGATATAACTAGGCTCTCTTAATATGACATAGGCTGAGCAAGAGTTACATAATTATCCTTTGATATTTCTGTGAGACCTTAACAAAACAAAACTTTTTTTTCTTTATTTTCTAAACGCAGAAATGGTAAGCTGTGTGGAGACAACTTGTTTGACATATTCTTCTATCTCTGTAAATCAATTTAAATTCATTACATCTTTAATGTTGCATGTATTGCAATCCTTGCTTATTTTTTTACAAATCAGTCAAGACATTAATAATTGTGAAATTGGTTTACTAAAGCTATTTCATTACCGAATTGTGTGCTTGCACTAGGTGTTGCTTCAGGCCGCATGGATGTGGTACTTGATGAGACTGGAAAGAGACAAAGAAAGTATAAATTTTCTTCATAATACAACACTATATATTAATCTGATCAACATCTAAATTTTGCAGTATTGTGATCCATGATCAATACATTTCTGTAATACATGTAAGTTGACTTTTGAAGCAACAGTGTTTTGTCAGAACACACTCTTTCCCTAAAAATGACAAACTCTCTTTGCAGTTGATTGTAAATAGTAAATACATTTCAATCTACAGACAAAATTGCCAATTTGAGTTTTGCGAAAACTGGCAAATTAAACGTTTAGTCAAAGCTTACAAAGAAAATAAATGAGAATAAAACAAAAACATTAATAGGCTCTCATATATATGACATCGGCAGAGCAAAAGTTAAACCCTATGCTATTATTGCAAGGCACAACAGATTTTTAGAGACAAAAAATTATTAAAAAATTAAAAAATATTATATTCATTTATTTTGTAAACGCATAAATAGTAAGCTGTGTGGAGACAGCTTGTTTGGCCTCTTCTACAATCTCTGTTAATCAATTCCAATTCATTATATCCTTACCAAAGTCAAGTAATGCCATCCTTGCTCAATTCATTTTTGTTTAACTAATCGGTCAAGACAACAATATTTGTGAATTTGTTTTATTAAACCTGTTTCTTTACCAAGTTGTGAGGTTGCACTAGAAGTTGCTTCAGGCTGCATGGTTGTGGCACTTGATGAAACTGGAAAAGAGACAAAGAAAGTATGATTTTCTACATAATACAAAACTATATATAAACATGATCAACATCTGAATGTTGCAGTATTGTGATCCACGATAAATACATTTCTGTAATACATGGAAGTTAGTTCTTGAATCAAGATTGTTTTGTGTGGACAACCCCCTTCCTTGAAAATGACACAGCTCTTTGCAGTTGATTGTAAATAGAGAAGTAAAACAAGAAGATGTGCAGATATTTGGTCGAAAACCGTCAGCAACTGACGGTGGCAGCCAGGTAGGTGGGTAAATAGTGAGTACATCTCAATTCACAAACCAAATAGCCAATTTGAGGTTTGCATAGACTTAGTGATCTCATATTTCAAACACTTACAATTTTCTTAATATTTGTCCAATGCTTTCACATAAATAATATAAAGTCCAGTCGTCTAGTTGCCCTCTAAGTTTTGCTGTGCCAAGGGTTTTTAATGAATTTCAAGATCTTACTAAAACATAAACAATGCTGTTTCATTAAAGCTATTTCTTTACCAAGTTGTGAGGTTGCACTAGAAGTTGCTTCAGGCTGCATGGTTGTGGCACTTGATGAAACTGGAAAAGAGACAAAGAAAGTATGGTTTTCTACATAATATAAAACTATATATATACACGATCAACATCTGAATTTTGCAGTATTGTGATAAATAGTGAATACATCACAATCCACAAACCAAATAGCCAATTTGAGGTTTGCATAGACTTAGTGATCTCCTATTTCAAATACTTACAATTTTCTTAATATTTGTCCAATGCTTTCACATAAATAATATAAAGTCCAGTCGTCTAGTTGCCCTCTAAGTTTTGCTGTGCCAACGGTTTTTAATGAATTTCAAGATCTTACTAAAACATAAACAATGCTGTTTCATTAAAGCTATTTCTTTACCAAGTTGTGAGGTTGCACTAGAAGTTGCTTCAGGCTGCATGGTTGTGGCACTTGATGAAACTGGAAAAGAGACAAAGAAAGTATGGTTTTCTACATAATATAAAACTATATATATACACGATCAACATCTGAATTTTGCAGTATTGTGATAAATAGTGAATACATCACAATCCACAAACCAAATAGCCAATTTGAGGTTTGCATAGACTTAGTGATCTCATATTTCAAACACTTACAATTTTCTTAATATTTGTCCAATGCTTTCACATAAATAATATAAAGTCCAGTCGTCTAGTTGCCCTCTAAATTTTGCTGTGCCAACGGTTTTTAATGAATTTCAAGATCTTACTAAAACATAAACAATGCTAATTCATAGCTAAACTAATGAATGGTGGTGTGACCATAGCTTGAGTGTGACCTAAGTTTGCTATCTCAAAAAACGTTTCACTTACATATATATTGTTGGCTGAGACAAAATTTACAAAGAAAATATATGAAACAAAACATAAACAACAGATATAACTAGGCTCTCTTAATATGACATAGGCTGAGCAAGAGTTACATAATTATCCTTTGATATTTCTGTGAGACCTTAAAAAAAAAAAAAACATTTTTTTTTTATTTTCTAAACGCAGAAATGGTAAGCTGTGTGGAGACAACTTGTTTGATCTCTTCTACTATCTCTGTAAATCAATTTAAATTCATTCAATATTTAATCTTGCATGTATTGCAATCCTTGCTTATTTTTTTACAAATCAGTCAAGACATTAATAATTGTGAAATTTGTGTGGAGACAGCTTGTTTGGCCTCTTCTACAATCTATGTTAATCAATTCCAATTCATTATATCCTTACCAAAGCAGGTAATGCCATCCTTGCTTAATTCATATTTGTTTAAATAATCGGTCAAGACAGCAATATTTGTGAATTTTTTTCATTAAAGCTATTTCTTTACCAAGTTGTAAGGTTGCACTAGAAGTTGCTTCAGGCTGCATGGTTGTGCCACTTGATGAAACTGGAAAAGAGACAAAGAAAGTATGGTTTTCTACATAATATAAAACTATACATATACACGATCAACATCTGAATTTTGCAGTATTGTGATCCACGATAAATACATTTCTGTAATACATGGAAGTTAATTCTTGAATCAAGATTGTTTTGTGTGGACAACCCCCTTCCTTGAAAATGACACAGCTCTTTGCAGTTGATTGTAAATAGAGAAGTAAAACAAGAAGATGTGCAGATATTTGGTCGAAAACCGTCAGCAACTGACGGTGGCAGCCAGGTAGGTGGGTAAATAGTGAGTACATCTAAATCCACCAACCAAATAGCCAATTTGAGGTTTGCATAGACTTAGTGATCTCATATTTCAAACACTTACAATTTTCTTAATATTTGTCCAATGCTTTCACATAAATAATATAAAGTCCAGTCGTCTAGTTGCCCTCTAAGTTTTGCTGTGCCAAGGGTTTTGAATGAATTTCAAGATCTTACTAAAACATAAACAATGCTAATTCCTAGCTAAAGGCCCGGTCACACAGGGAGGACGCATGGGGAACGCACGGCCAGCGCATGGGAAATTTGCAATTTTGGCCAGTGCGTTGTCGTTCGCTAGGCGTGCGTCATCATTCGTTACTCGTTCGTCGAGCGCGCTGGACCAACGCTGGACTAGCGCTATGCATTCGGCGTCATTCGCTGTGTGCGTCGGTTTTTTTTTGAGCATGCTCAAAAGTGTGCGCGGAGCTCAACGCATGAATGTACACGCCAAAGGCACGCCAGACATGCGTGGAGCGCGCTAGACCAGCGCCAGACATACGCGGAGCACACGCCCTGTATACGCACAGCGCGCTAGCTACACGCTGTGCATTTTTTGTCAGCTCGCTAGCTTTTCCAAAATCATGACAAAAGTTAGGCACACGGCCTTTTCCGATTTCCAATGCGCTGGCCGTGCGTCGTAGAACGCGGTGCATGCGTGGACCATTCGTCCAGCGCGCTAGCAACACGCTGTGCATTCGTGGAAGTTGTTATCATGTGCGCTCTGTGTACGGTCTGTATGCGCACTGTATGCGCCCTGTATGCGCTCAGCGCGCTAGCAACACGCTATGCATTTGGTGTCAGCTCGCTGTAGCTTCGACAAAAGTTGGGCGCACGACAACGCACTGGCCAAAATTGCAAATTTCCCATGCGCTGGCCGTGCGTTCCCCATGCGTCCTTCCTGTGTGACCGGGCCTTTAACTCATGAATGGCGGTGTGACCATAGCTTGAGTGTGACCTAAGTTTGCTATCTCAAAAAACGTTTCACTTACATATATATCGTTGGCTGAGACAAAATTTACGAAGAGAATATATGATACAAAACATAAACAACAGATATAACTAGGCTCTCTTAATATGACATAGGCTGAGCAAGAGTTACATAATTATCCTTTGATATTTCTGTGAGACCTTAACAAAACAAAACTTTTTTTTCTTTATTTTCTAAACGCAGAAATGGTAAGCTGTGTGGAGACAACTTGTTTGACATATTCTTCTATCTCTGTAAATCAATTTAAATTCATTACATCTTTAATGTTGCATGTATTGCAATCCTTGCTTATTTTTTTACAAATCAGTCAAGACATTAATAATTGTGAAATTGGTTTACTAAAGCTATTTCATTACCGAATTGTGTGCTTGCACTAGGTGTTGCTTCAGGCCGCATGGATGTGGTACTTGATGAGACTGGAAAGAGACAAAGAAAGTATAAATTTTCTTCATAATACAACACTATATATTAATCTGATCAACATCTAAATTTTGCAGTATTGTGATCCATGATCAATACATTTCTGTAATACATGTAAGTTGACTTTTGAAGCAACAGTGTTTTGTCAGAACACACTCTTTCCCTAAAAATGACAAACTCTCTTTGCAGTTGATTGTAAATAGTAAATACATTTCAATCTACAGACAAAATTGCCAATTTGAGTTTTGCGAAAACTGGCAAATTAAACGTTTAGTCAAAGCTTACAAAGAAAATAAATGAGAATAAAACAAAAACATTAATAGGCTCTCATATATATGACATCGGCAGAGCAAAATTTAAACCCTATGCTATTATTGCAAGGCACAACAGATTTTTAGAGACAAAAAATTATTAAAAAATTAAAAAATATTATATTCATTTATTTTGTAAACGCATAAATAGTAAGCTGTGTGGAGACAGCTTGTTTGGCCTCTTCTACAATCTCTGTTAATCAATTCCAATTCATTATATCCTTACCAAAGTCAAGTAATGCCATCCTTGCTCAATTCATTTTTGTTTAACTAATCGGTCAAGACAACAATATTTGTGAATTTGTTTTATTAAACCTGTTTCTTTACCAAGTTGTGAGGTTGCACTAGAAGTTGCTTCAGGCTGCATGGTTGTGGCACTTGATGAAACTGGAAAAGAGACAAAGAAAGTATGATTTTCTACATAATACAAAACTATATATAAACATGATCAACATCTGAATGTTGCAGTATTGTGATCCACGATAAATACATTTCTGTAATACATGGAAGTTAGTTCTTGAATCAAGATTGTTTTGTGTGGACAACCCCCTTCCTTGAAAATGACACAGCTCTTTGCAGTTGATTGTAAATAGAGAAGTAAAACAAGAAGATGTGCAGATATTTGGTCGAAAACCGTCAGCAACTGACGGTGGCAGCCAGGTAGGTGGGTAAATAGTGAGTACATCTCAATTCACAAACCAAATAGCCAATTTGAGGTTTGCATAGACTTAGTGATCTCATATTTCAAACACTTACAATTTTCTTAATATTTGTCCAATGCTTTCACATAAATAATATAAAGTCCAGTCGTCTAGTTGCCCTCTAAGTTTTGCTGTGCCAAGGGTTTTTAATGAATTTCAAGATCTTACTAAAACATAAACAATGCTGTTTCATTAAAGCTATTTCTTTACCAAGTTGTGAGGTTGCACTAGAAGTTGCTTCAGGCTGCATGGTTGTGGCACTTGATGAAACTGGAAAAGAGACAAAGAAAGTATGGTTTTCTACATAATATAAAACTATATATATACACGATCAACATCTGAATTTTGCAGTATTGTGATAAATAGTGAATACATCACAATCCACAAACCAAATAGCCAATTTGAGGTTTGCATAGACTTAGTGATCTCCTATTTCAAATACTTACAATTTTCTTAATATTTGTCCAATGCTTTCACATAAATAATATAAAGTCCAGTCGTCTAGTTGCCCTCTAAGTTTTGCTGTGCCAACGGTTTTTAATGAATTTCAAGATCTTACTAAAACATAAACAATGCTGTTTCATTAAAGCTATTTCTTTACCAAGTTGTGAGGTTGCACTAGAAGTTGCTTCAGGCTGCATGGTTGTGGCACTTGATGAAACTGGAAAAGAGACAAAGAAAGTATGGTTTTCTACATAATATAAAACTATATATATACACGATCAACATCTGAATTTTGCAGTATTGTGATAAATAGTGAATACATCACAATCCACAAACCAAATAGCCAATTTGAGGTTTGCATAGACTTAGTGATCTCATATTTCAAACACTTACAATTTTCTTAATATTTGTCCAATGCTTTCACATAAATAATATAAAGTCCAGTCGTCTAGTTGCCCTCTAAATTTTGCTGTGCCAACGGTTTTTAATGAATTTCAAGATCTTACTAAAACATAAACAATGCTAATTCATAGCTAAACTAATGAATGGTGGTGTGACCATAGCTTGAGTGTGACCTAAGTTTGCTATCTCAAAAAACGTTTCACTTACATATATATTGTTGGCTGAGACAAAATTTACAAAGAAAATATATGAAACAAAACATAAACAACAGATATAACTAGGCTCTCTTAATATGACATAGGCTGAGCAAGAGTTACATAATTATCCTTTGATATTTCTGTGAGACCTTAAAAAAAAAAAAAACATTTTTTTTTTATTTTCTAAACGCAGAAATGGTAAGCTGTGTGGAGACAACTTGTTTGATCTCTTCTACTATCTCTGTAAATCAATTTAAATTCATTCAATATTTAATCTTGCATGTATTGCAATCCTTGCTTATTTTTTTACAAATCAGTCAAGACATTAATAATTGTGAAATTTGTGTGGAGACAGCTTGTTTGGCCTCTTCTACAATCTATGTTAATCAATTCCAATTCATTATATCCTTACCAAAGCAGGTAATGCCATCCTTGCTTAATTCATATTTGTTTAAATAATCGGTCAAGACAGCAATATTTGTGAATTTTTTTCATTAAAGCTATTTCTTTACCAAGTTGTAAGGTTGCACTAGAAGTTGCTTCAGGCTGCATGGTTGTGCCACTTGATGAAACTGGAAAAGAGACAAAGAAAGTATGGTTTTCTACATAATATAAAACTATACATATACACGATCAACATCTGAATTTTGCAGTATTGTGATCCACGATAAATACATTTCTGTAATACATGGAAGTTAATTCTTGAATCAAGATTGTTTTGTGTGGACAACCCCCTTCCTTGAAAATGACACAGCTCTTTGCAGTTGATTGTAAATAGAGAAGTAAAACAAGAAGATGTGCAGATATTTGGTCGAAAACCGTCAGCAACTGACGGTGGCAGCCAGGTAGGTGGGTAAATAGTGAGTACATCTAAATCCACCAACCAAATAGCCAATTTGAGGTTTGCATAGACTTAGTGATCTCATATTTCAAACACTTACAATTTTCTTAATATTTGTCCAATGCTTTCACATAAATAATATAAAGTCCAGTCGTCTAGTTGCCCTCTAAGTTTTGCTGTGCCAAGGGTTTTGAATGAATTTCAAGATCTTACTAAAACATAAACAATGCTAATTCCTAGCTAAAGGCCCGGTCACACAGGGAGGACGCATGGGGAACGCACGGCCAGCGCATGGGAAATTTGCAATTTTGGCCAGTGCGTTGTCGTTCGCTAGGCGTGCGTCATCATTCGTTACTCGTTCGTCGAGCGCGCTGGACCAACGCTGGACTAGCGCTATGCATTCGGCGTCATTCGCTGTGTGCGTCGGTTTTTTTTTGAGCATGCTCAAAAGTGTGCGCGGAGCTCAACGCATGAATGTACACGCCAAAGGCACGCCAGACATGCGTGGAGCGCGCTAGACCAGCGCCAGACATACGCGGAGCACACGCCCTGTATACGCACAGCGCGCTAGCTACACGCTGTGCATTTTTTGTCAGCTCGCTAGCTTTTCCAAAATCATGACAAAAGTTAGGCACACGGCCTTTTCCGATTTCCAATGCGCTGGCCGTGCGTCGTAGAACGCGGTGCATGCGTGGACCATTCGTCCAGCGCGCTAGCAACACGCTGTGCATTCGTGGAAGTTGTTATCATGTGCGCTCTGTGTACGGTCTGTATGCGCACTGTATGCGCCCTGTATGCGCTCAGCGCGCTAGCAACACGCTATGCATTTGGTGTCAGCTCGCTGTAGCTTCGACAAAAGTTGGGCGCACGACAACGCACTGGCCAAAATTGCAAATTTCCCATGCGCTGGCCGTGCGTTCCCCATGCGTCCTTCCTGTGTGACCGGGCCTTTAACTCATGAATGGCGGTGTGACCATAGCTTGAGTGTGACCTAAGTTTGCTATCTCAAAAAACGTTTCACTTACATATATATCGTTGGCTGAGACAAAATTTACGAAGAGAATATATGATACAAAACATAAACAACAGATATAACTAGGCTCTCTTAATATGACATAGGCTGAGCAAGAGTTACATAATTATCCTTTGATATTTCTGTGAGACCTTAACAAAACAAAACTTTTTTTTCTTTATTTTCTAAACGCAGAAATGGTAAGCTGTGTGGAGACAACTTGTTTGACATATTCTTCTATCTCTGTAAATCAATTTAAATTCATTACATCTTTAATGTTGCATGTATTGCAATCCTTGCTTATTTTTTTACAAATCAGTCAAGACATTAATAATTGTGAAATTGGTTTACTAAAGCTATTTCATTACCGAATTGTGTGCTTGCACTAGGTGTTGCTTCAGGCCGCATGGATGTGGTACTTGATGAGACTGGAAAGAGACAAAGAAAGTATAAATTTTCTTCATAATACAACACTATATATTAATCTGATCAACATCTAAATTTTGCAGTATTGTGATCCATGATCAATACATTTCTGTAATACATGTAAGTTGACTTTTGAAGCAACAGTGTTTTGTCAGAACACACTCTTTCCCTAAAAATGACAAACTCTCTTTGCAGTTGATTGTAAATAGTAAATACATTTCAATCTACAGACAAAATTGCCAATTTGAGTTTTGCGAAAACTGGCAAATTAAACGTTTAGTCAAAGCTTACAAAGAAAATAAATGAGAATAAAACAAAAACATTAATAGGCTCTCATATATATGACATCGGCAGAGCAAAAGTTAAACCCTATGCTATTATTGCAAGGCACAACAGATTTTTAGAGACAAAAAATTATTAAAAAATTAAAAAATATTATATTCATTTATTTTGTAAACGCATAAATAGTAAGCTGTGTGGAGACAGCTTGTTTGGCCTCTTCTACAATCTCTGTTAATCAATTCCAATTCATTATATCCTTACCAAAGTCAAGTAATGCCATCCTTGCTCAATTCATTTTTGTTTAACTAATCGGTCAAGACAACAATATTTGTGAATTTGTTTTATTAAACCTGTTTCTTTACCAAGTTGTGAGGTTGCACTAGAAGTTGCTTCAGGCTGCATGGTTGTGGCACTTGATGAAACTGGAAAAGAGACAAAGAAAGTATGATTTTCTACATAATACAAAACTATATATAAACATGATCAACATCTGAATGTTGCAGTATTGTGATCCACGATAAATACATTTCTGTAATACATGGAAGTTAATTCTTGAATCAAGATTGTTTTGTGTGGACAACCCCCTTCCTTGAAAATGACACAGCTCTTTGCAGTTGATTGTAAATAGAGAAGTAAAACAAGAAGATGTGCAGATATTTGGTCGAAAACCGTCAGCAACTGACGGTGGCAGCCAGGTAGGTGGGTAAATAGTGAGTACATCTCAATTCACAAACCAAATAGCCAATTTGAGGTTTGCATAGACTTAGTGATCTCATATTTCAAACACTTACAATTTTCTTAATATTTGTCCAATGCTTTCACATAAATAATATAAAGTCCAGTCGTCTAGTTGCCCTCTAAGTTTTGCTGTGCCAAGGGTTTTTAATGAATTTCAAGATCTTACTAAAACATAAACAATGCTGTTTCATTAAAGCTATTTCTTTACCAAGTTGTGAGGTTGCACTAGAAGTTGCTTCAGGCTGCATGGTTGTGGCACTTGATGAAACTGGAAAAGAGACAAAGAAAGTATGGTTTTCTACATAATATAAAACTATATATATACACGATCAACATCTGAATTTTGCAGTATTGTGATAAATAGTGAATACATCACAATCCACAAACCAAATAGCCAATTTGAGGTTTGCATAGACTTAGTGATCTCCTATTTCAAATACTTACAATTTTCTTAATATTTGTCCAATGCTTTCACATAAATAATATAAAGTCCAGTCGTCTAGTTGCCCTCTAAGTTTTGCTGTGCCAACGGTTTTTAATGAATTTCAAGATCTTACTAAAACATAAACAATGCTGTTTCATTAAAGCTATTTCTTTACCAAGTTGTGAGGTTGCACTAGAAGTTGCTTCAGGCTGCATGGTTGTGGCACTTGATGAAACTGGAAAAGAGACAAAGAAAGTATGGTTTTCTACATAATATAAAACTATATATATACACGATCAACATCTGAATTTTGCAGTATTGTGATAAATAGTGAATACATCACAATCCACAAACCAAATAGCCAATTTGAGGTTTGCATAGACTTAGTGATCTCATATTTCAAACACTTACAATTTTCTTAATATTTGTCCAATGCTTTCACATAAATAATATAAAGTCCAGTCGTCTAGTTGCCCTCTAAATTTTGCTGTGCCAACGGTTTTTAATGAATTTCAAGATCTTACTAAAACATAAACAATGCTAATTCATAGCTAAACTAATGAATGGTGGTGTGACCATAGCTTGAGTGTGACCTAAGTTTGCTATCTCAAAAAACGTTTCACTTACATATATATTGTTGGCTGAGACAAAATTTACAAAGAAAATATATGAAACAAAACATAAACAACAGATATAACTAGGCTCTCTTAATATGACATAGGCTGAGCAAGAGTTACATAATTATCCTTTGATATTTCTGTGAGACCTTAAAAAAAAAAAAAACATTTTTTTTTTATTTTCTAAACGCAGAAATGGTAAGCTGTGTGGAGACAACTTGTTTGATCTCTTCTACTATCTCTGTAAATCAATTTAAATTCATTCAATATTTAATCTTGCATGTATTGCAATCCTTGCTTATTTTTTTACAAATCAGTCAAGACATTAATAATTGTGAAATTTGTGTGGAGACAGCTTGTTTGGCCTCTTCTACAATCTATGTTAATCAATTCCAATTCATTATATCCTTACCAAAGCAGGTAATGCCATCCTTGCTTAATTCATATTTGTTTAAATAATCGGTCAAGACAGCAATATTTGTGAATTTTTTTCATTAAAGCTATTTCTTTACCAAGTTGTAAGGTTGCACTAGAAGTTGCTTCAGGCTGCATGGTTGTGCCACTTGATGAAACTGGAAAAGAGACAAAGAAAGTATGGTTTTCTACATAATATAAAACTATACATATACACGATCAACATCTGAATTTTGCAGTATTGTGATCCACGATAAATACATTTCTGTAATACATGGAAGTTAATTCTTGAATCAAGATTGTTTTGTGTGGACAACCCCCTTCCTTGAAAATGACACAGCTCTTTGCAGTTGATTGTAAATAGAGAAGTAAAACAAGAAGATGTGCAGATATTTGGTCGAAAACCGTCAGCAACTGACGGTGGCAGCCAGGTAGGTGGGTAAATAGTGAGTACATCTAAATCCACCAACCAAATAGCCAATTTGAGGTTTGCATAGACTTAGTGATCTCATATTTCAAACACTTACAATTTTCTTAATATTTGTCCAATGCTTTCACATAAATAATATAAAGTCCAGTCGTCTAGTTGCCCTCTAAGTTTTGCTGTGCCAAGGGTTTTGAATGAATTTCAAGATCTTACTAAAACATAAACAATGCTAATTCCTAGCTAAAGGCCCGGTCACACAGGGAGGACGCATGGGGAACGCACGGCCAGCGCATGGGAAATTTGCAATTTTGGCCAGTGCGTTGTCGTTCGCTAGGCGTGCGTCATCATTCGTTACTCGTTCGTCGAGCGCGCTGGACCAACGCTGGACTAGCGCTATGCATTCGGCGTCATTCGCTGTGTGCGTCGGTTTTTTTTTGAGCATGCTCAAAAGTGTGCGCGGAGCTCAACGCATGAATGTACACGCCAAAGGCACGCCAGACATGCGTGGAGCGCGCTAGACCAGCGCCAGACATACGCGGAGCACACGCCCTGTATACGCACAGCGCGCTAGCTACACGCTGTGCATTTTTTGTCAGCTCGCTAGCTTTTCCAAAATCATGACAAAAGTTAGGCACACGGCCTTTTCCGATTTCCAATGCGCTGGCCGTGCGTCGTAGAACGCGGTGCATGCGTGGACCATTCGTCCAGCGCGCTAGCAACACGCTGTGCATTCGTGGAAGTTGTTATCATGTGCGCTCTGTGTACGGTCTGTATGCGCACTGTATGCGCCCTGTATGCGCTCAGCGCGCTAGCAACACGCTATGCATTTGGTGTCAGCTCGCTGTAGCTTCGACAAAAGTTGGGCGCACGACAACGCACTGGCCAAAATTGCAAATTTCCCATGCGCTGGCCGTGCGTTCCCCATGCGTCCTTCCTGTGTGACCGGGCCTTTAACTCATGAATGGCGGTGTGACCATAGCTTGAGTGTGACCTAAGTTTGCTATCTCAAAAAACGTTTCACTTACATATATATCGTTGGCTGAGACAAAATTTACGAAGAGAATATATGATACAAAACATAAACAACAGATATAACTAGGCTCTCTTAATATGACATAGGCTGAGCAAGAGTTACATAATTATCCTTTGATATTTCTGTGAGACCTTAACAAAACAAAACTTTTTTTTCTTTATTTTCTAAACGCAGAAATGGTAAGCTGTGTGGAGACAACTTGTTTGACATATTCTTCTATCTCTGTAAATCAATTTAAATTCATTACATCTTTAATGTTGCATGTATTGCAATCCTTGCTTATTTTTTTACAAATCAGTCAAGACATTAATAATTGTGAAATTGGTTTACTAAAGCTATTTCATTACCGAATTGTGTGCTTGCACTAGGTGTTGCTTCAGGCCGCATGGATGTGGTACTTGATGAGACTGGAAAGAGACAAAGAAAGTATAAATTTTCTTCATAATACAACACTATATATTAATCTGATCAACATCTAAATTTTGCAGTATTGTGATCCATGATCAATACATTTCTGTAATACATGTAAGTTGACTTTTGAAGCAACAGTGTTTTGTCAGAACACACTCTTTCCCTAAAAATGACAAACTCTCTTTGCAGTTGATTGTAAATAGTAAATACATTTCAATCTACAGACAAAATTGCCAATTTGAGTTTTGCGAAAACTGGCAAATTAAACGTTTAGTCAAAGCTTACAAAGAAAATAAATGAGAATAAAACAAAAACATTAATAGGCTCTCATATATATGACATCGGCAGAGCAAAAGTTAAACCCTATGCTATTATTGCAAGGCACAACAGATTTTTAGAGACAAAAAATTATTAAAAAATTAAAAAATATTATATTCATTTATTTTGTAAACGCATAAATAGTAAGCTGTGTGGAGACAGCTTGTTTGGCCTCTTCTACAATCTCTGTTAATCAATTCCAATTCATTATATCCTTACCAAAGTCAAGTAATGCCATCCTTGCTCAATTCATTTTTGTTTAACTAATCGGTCAAGACAACAATATTTGTGAATTTGTTTTATTAAACCTGTTTCTTTACCAAGTTGTGAGGTTGCACTAGAAGTTGCTTCAGGCTGCATGGTTGTGGCACTTGATGAAACTGGAAAAGAGACAAAGAAAGTATGATTTTCTACATAATACAAAACTATATATAAACATGATCAACATCTGAATGTTGCAGTATTGTGATCCACGATAAATACATTTCTGTAATACATGGAAGTTAATTCTTGAATCAAGATTGTTTTGTGTGGACAACCCCCTTCCTTGAAAATGACACAGCTCTTTGCAGTTGATTGTAAATAGAGAAGTAAAACAAGAAGATGTGCAGATATTTGGTCGAAAACCGTCAGCAACTGACGGTGGCAGCCAGGTAGGTGGGTAAATAGTGAGTACATCTCAATTCACAAACCAAATAGCCAATTTGAGGTTTGCATAGACTTAGTGATCTCATATTTCAAACACTTACAATTTTCTTAATATTTGTCCAATGCTTTCACATAAATAATATAAAGTCCAGTCGTCTAGTTGCCCTCTAAGTTTTGCTGTGCCAAGGGTTTTTAATGAATTTCAAGATCTTACTAAAACATAAACAATGCTGTTTCATTAAAGCTATTTCTTTACCAAGTTGTGAGGTTGCACTAGAAGTTGCTTCAGGCTGCATGGTTGTGGCACTTGATGAAACTGGAAAAGAGACAAAGAAAGTATGGTTTTCTACATAATATAAAACTATATATATACACGATCAACATCTGAATTTTGCAGTATTGTGATAAATAGTGAATACATCACAATCCACAAACCAAATAGCCAATTTGAGGTTTGCATAGACTTAGTGATCTCCTATTTCAAATACTTACAATTTTCTTAATATTTGTCCAATGCTTTCACATAAATAATATAAAGTCCAGTCGTCTAGTTGCCCTCTAAGTTTTGCTGTGCCAACGGTTTTTAATGAATTTCAAGATCTTACTAAAACATAAACAATGCTGTTTCATTAAAGCTATTTCTTTACCAAGTTGTGAGGTTGCACTAGAAGTTGCTTCAGGCTGCATGGTTGTGGCACTTGATGAAACTGGAAAAGAGACAAAGAAAGTATGGTTTTCTACATAATATAAAACTATATATATACACGATCAACATCTGAATTTTGCAGTATTGTGATAAATAGTGAATACATCACAATCCACAAACCAAATAGCCAATTTGAGGTTTGCATAGACTTAGTGATCTCATATTTCAAACACTTACAATTTTCTTAATATTTGTCCAATGCTTTCACATAAATAATATAAAGTCCAGTCGTCTAGTTGCCCTCTAAATTTTGCTGTGCCAACGGTTTTTAATGAATTTCAAGATCTTACTAAAACATAAACAATGCTAATTCATAGCTAAACTAATGAATGGTGGTGTGACCATAGCTTGAGTGTGACCTAAGTTTGCTATCTCAAAAAACGTTTCACTTACATATATATTGTTGGCTGAGACAAAATTTACAAAGAAAATATATGAAACAAAACATAAACAACAGATATAACTAGGCTCTCTTAATATGACATAGGCTGAGCAAGAGTTACATAATTATCCTTTGATATTTCTGTGAGACCTTAAAAAAAAAAAAAACATTTTTTTTTTATTTTCTAAACGCAGAAATGGTAAGCTGTGTGGAGACAACTTGTTTGATCTCTTCTACTATCTCTGTAAATCAATTTAAATTCATTCAATATTTAATCTTGCATGTATTGCAATCCTTGCTTATTTTTTTACAAATCAGTCAAGACATTAATAATTGTGAAATTTGTGTGGAGACAGCTTGTTTGGCCTCTTCTACAATCTATGTTAATCAATTCCAATTCATTATATCCTTACCAAAGCAGGTAATGCCATCCTTGCTTAATTCATATTTGTTTAAATAATCGGTCAAGACAGCAATATTTGTGAATTTTTTTCATTAAAGCTATTTCTTTACCAAGTTGTAAGGTTGCACTAGAAGTTGCTTCAGGCTGCATGGTTGTGCCACTTGATGAAACTGGAAAAGAGACAAAGAAAGTATGGTTTTCTACATAATATAAAACTATACATATACACGATCAACATCTGAATTTTGCAGTATTGTGATCCACGATAAATACATTTCTGTAATACATGGAAGTTAATTCTTGAATCAAGATTGTTTTGTGTGGACAACCCCCTTCCTTGAAAATGACACAGCTCTTTGCAGTTGATTGTAAATAGAGAAGTAAAACAAGAAGATGTGCAGATATTTGGTCGAAAACCGTCAGCAACTGACGGTGGCAGCCAGGTAGGTGGGTAAATAGTGAGTACATCTAAATCCACCAACCAAATAGCCAATTTGAGGTTTGCATAGACTTAGTGATCTCATATTTCAAACACTTACAATTTTCTTAATATTTGTCCAATGCTTTCACATAAATAATATAAAGTCCAGTCGTCTAGTTGCCCTCTAAGTTTTGCTGTGCCAAGGGTTTTGAATGAATTTCAAGATCTTACTAAAACATAAACAATGCTAATTCCTAGCTAAAGGCCCGGTCACACAGGGAGGACGCATGGGGAACGCACGGCCAGCGCATGGGAAATTTGCAATTTTGGCCAGTGCGTTGTCGTTCGCTAGGCGTGCGTCATCATTCGTTACTCGTTCGTCGAGCGCGCTGGACCAACGCTGGACTAGCGCTATGCATTCGGCGTCATTCGCTGTGTGCGTCGGTTTTTTTTTGAGCATGCTCAAAAGTGTGCGCGGAGCTCAACGCATGAATGTACACGCCAAAGGCACGCCAGACATGCGTGGAGCGCGCTAGACCAGCGCCAGACATACGCGGAGCACACGCCCTGTATACGCACAGCGCGCTAGCTACACGCTGTGCATTTTTTGTCAGCTCGCTAGCTTTTCCAAAATCATGACAAAAGTTAGGCACACGGCCTTTTCCGATTTCCAATGCGCTGGCCGTGCGTCGTAGAACGCGGTGCATGCGTGGACCATTCGTCCAGCGCGCTAGCAACACGCTGTGCATTCGTGGAAGTTGTTATCATGTGCGCTCTGTGTACGGTCTGTATGCGCACTGTATGCGCCCTGTATGCGCTCAGCGCGCTAGCAACACGCTATGCATTTGGTGTCAGCTCGCTGTAGCTTCGACAAAAGTTGGGCGCACGACAACGCACTGGCCAAAATTGCAAATTTCCCATGCGCTGGCCGTGCGTTCCCCATGCGTCCTTCCTGTGTGACCGGGCCTTTAACTCATGAATGGCGGTGTGACCATAGCTTGAGTGTGACCTAAGTTTGCTATCTCAAAAAACGTTTCACTTACATATATATCGTTGGCTGAGACAAAATTTACGAAGAGAATATATGATACAAAACATAAACAACAGATATAACTAGGCTCTCTTAATATGACATAGGCTGAGCAAGAGTTACATAATTATCCTTTGATATTTCTGTGAGACCTTAACAAAACAAAACTTTTTTTTCTTTATTTTCTAAACGCAGAAATGGTAAGCTGTGTGGAGACAACTTGTTTGACATATTCTTCTATCTCTGTAAATCAATTTAAATTCATTACATCTTTAATGTTGCATGTATTGCAATCCTTGCTTATTTTTTTACAAATCAGTCAAGACATTAATAATTGTGAAATTGGTTTACTAAAGCTATTTCATTACCGAATTGTGTGCTTGCACTAGGTGTTGCTTCAGGCCGCATGGATGTGGTACTTGATGAGACTGGAAAGAGACAAAGAAAGTATAAATTTTCTTCATAATACAACACTATATATTAATCTGATCAACATCTAAATTTTGCAGTATTGTGATCCATGATCAATACATTTCTGTAATACATGTAAGTTGACTTTTGAAGCAACAGTGTTTTGTCAGAACACACTCTTTCCCTAAAAATGACAAACTCTCTTTGCAGTTGATTGTAAATAGTAAATACATTTCAATCTACAGACAAAATTGCCAATTTGAGTTTTGCGAAAACTGGCAAATTAAACGTTTAGTCAAAGCTTACAAAGAAAATAAATGAGAATAAAACAAAAACATTAATAGGCTCTCATATATATGACATCGGCAGAGCAAAAGTTAAACCCTATGCTATTATTGCAAGGCACAACAGATTTTTAGAGACAAAAAATTATTAAAAAATTAAAAAATATTATATTCATTTATTTTGTAAACGCATAAATAGTAAGCTGTGTGGAGACAGCTTGTTTGGCCTCTTCTACAATCTCTGTTAATCAATTCCAATTCATTATATCCTTACCAAAGTCAAGTAATGCCATCCTTGCTCAATTCATTTTTGTTTAACTAATCGGTCAAGACAACAATATTTGTGAATTTGTTTTATTAAACCTGTTTCTTTACCAAGTTGTGAGGTTGCACTAGAAGTTGCTTCAGGCTGCATGGTTGTGGCACTTGATGAAACTGGAAAAGAGACAAAGAAAGTATGATTTTCTACATAATACAAAACTATATATAAACATGATCAACATCTGAATGTTGCAGTATTGTGATCCACGATAAATACATTTCTGTAATACATGGAAGTTAGTTCTTGAATCAAGATTGTTTTGTGTGGACAACCCCCTTCCTTGAAAATGACACAGCTCTTTGCAGTTGATTGTAAATAGAGAAGTAAAACAAGAAGATGTGCAGATATTTGGTCGAAAACCGTCAGCAACTGACGGTGGCAGCCAGGTAGGTGGGTAAATAGTGAGTACATCTCAATTCACAAACCAAATAGCCAATTTGAGGTTTGCATAGACTTAGTGATCTCATATTTCAAACACTTACAATTTTCTTAATATTTGTCCAATGCTTTCACATAAATAATATAAAGTCCAGTCGTCTAGTTGCCCTCTAAGTTTTGCTGTGCCAAGGGTTTTTAATGAATTTCAAGATCTTACTAAAACATAAACAATGCTGTTTCATTAAAGCTATTTCTTTACCAAGTTGTGAGGTTGCACTAGAAGTTGCTTCAGGCTGCATGGTTGTGGCACTTGATGAAACTGGAAAAGAGA
The DNA here is from genome assembly GCA_035222895.1 of Strongylocentrotus droebachiensis. Taxonomy (NCBI): domain Eukaryota; kingdom Metazoa; phylum Echinodermata; class Echinoidea; order Camarodonta; family Strongylocentrotidae; genus Strongylocentrotus; species Strongylocentrotus droebachiensis. Next base: position 73,177 of record JAVYIG010006827.1, read on the forward strand.
CAAAGAAAGTATGGTTTTCTACATAATATAAAACTATATATATACACGATCAACATCTGAATTTTGCAGTATTGTGATAAATAGTGAATACATCACAATCCACAAACCAAATAGCCAATTTGAGGTTTGCATAGACTTAGTGATCTCCTATTTCAAATACTTACAATTTTCTTAATATTTGTCCAATGCTTTCACATAAATAATATAAAGTCCAGTCGTCTAGTTGCCCTCTAAGTTTTGCTGTGCCAACGGTTTTTAATGAATTTCAAGATCTTACTAAAACATAAACAATGCTGTTTCATTAAAGCTATTTCTTTACCAAGTTGTGAGGTTGCACTAGAAGTTGCTTCAGGCTGCATGGTTGTGGCACTTGATGAAACTGGAAAAGAGACAAAGAAAGTATGGTTTTCTACATAATATAAAACTATATATATACACGATCAACATCTGAATTTTGCAGTATTGTGATAAATAGTGAATACATCACAATCCACAAACCAAATAGCCAATTTGAGGTTTGCATAGACTTAGTGATCTCATATTTCAAACACTTACAATTTTCTTAATATTTGTCCAATGCTTTCACATAAATAATATAAAGTCCAGTCGTCTAGTTGCCCTCTAAATTTTGCTGTGCCAACGGTTTTTAATGAATTTCAAGATCTTACTAAAACATAAACAATGCTAATTCATAGCTAAACTAATGAATGGTGGTGTGACCATAGCTTGAGTGTGACCTAAGTTTGCTATCTCAAAAAACGTTTCACTTACATATATATTGTTGGCTGAGACAAAATTTACAAAGAAAATATATGAAACAAAACATAAACAACAGATATAACTAGGCTCTCTTAATATGACATAGGCTGAGCAAGAGTTACATAATTATCCTTTGATATTTCTGTGAGACCTTAAAAAAAAAAAAAACATTTTTTTTTTATTTTCTAAACGCAGAAATGGTAAGCTGTGTGGAGACAACTTGTTTGATCTCTTCTACTATCTCTGTAAATCAATTTAAATTCATTCAATATTTAATCTTGCATGTATTGCAATCCTTGCTTATTTTTTTACAAATCAGTCAAGACATTAATAATTGTGAAATTTGTGTGGAGACAGCTTGTTTGGCCTCTTCTACAATCTATGTTAATCAATTCCAATTCATTATATCCTTACCAAAGCAGGTAATGCCATCCTTGCTTAATTCATATTTGTTTAAATAATCGGTCAAGACAGCAATATTTGTGAATTTTTTTCATTAAAGCTATTTCTTTACCAAGTTGTAAGGTTGCACTAGAAGTTGCTTCAGGCTGCATGGTTGTGCCACTTGATGAAACTGGAAAAGAGACAAAGAAAGTATGGTTTTCTACATAATATAAAACTATACATATACACGATCAACATCTGAATTTTGCAGTATTGTGATCCACGATAAATACATTTCTGTAATACATGGAAGTTAATTCTTGAATCAAGATTGTTTTGTGTGGACAACCCCCTTCCTTGAAAATGACACAGCTCTTTGCAGTTGATTGTAAATAGAGAAGTAAAACAAGAAGATGTGCAGATATTTGGTCGAAAACCGTCAGCAACTGACGGTGGCAGCCAGGTAGGTGGGTAAATAGTGAGTACATCTAAATCCACCAACCAAATAGCCAATTTGAGGTTTGCATAGACTTAGTGATCTCATATTTCAAACACTTACAATTTTCTTAATATTTGTCCAATGCTTTCACATAAATAATATAAAGTCCAGTCGTCTAGTTGCCCTCTAAGTTTTGCTGTGCCAAGGGTTTTGAATGAATTTCAAGATCTTACTAAAACATAAACAATGCTAATTCCTAGCTAAAGGCCCGGTCACACAGGGAGGACGCATGGGGAACGCACGGCCAGCGCATGGGAAATTTGCAATTTTGGCCAGTGCGTTGTCGTTCGCTAGGCGTGCGTCATCATTCGTTACTCGTTCGTCGAGCGCGCTGGACCAACGCTGGACTAGCGCTATGCATTCGGCGTCATTCGCTGTGTGCGTCGGTTTTTTTTTGAGCATGCTCAAAAGTGTGCGCGGAGCTCAACGCATGAATGTACACGCCAAAGGCACGCCAGACATGCGTGGAGCGCGCTAGACCAGCGCCAGACATACGCGGAGCACACGCCCTGTATACGCACAGCGCGCTAGCTACACGCTGTGCATTTTTTGTCAGCTCGCTAGCTTTTCCAAAATCATGACAAAAGTTAGGCACACGGCCTTTTCCGATTTCCAATGCGCTGGCCGTGCGTCGTAGAACGCGGTGCATGCGTGGACCATTCGTCCAGCGCGCTAGCAACACGCTGTGCATTCGTGGAAGTTGTTATCATGTGCGCTCTGTGTACGGTCTGTATGCGCACTGTATGCGCCCTGTATGCGCTCAGCGCGCTAGCAACACGCTATGCATTTGGTGTCAGCTCGCTGTAGCTTCGACAAAAGTTGGGCGCACGACAACGCACTGGCCAAAATTGCAAATTTCCCATGCGCTGGCCGTGCGTTCCCCATGCGTCCTTCCTGTGTGACCGGGCCTTTAACTCATGAATGGCGGTGTGACCATAGCTTGAGTGTGACCTAAGTTTGCTATCTCAAAAAACGTTTCACTTACATATATATCGTTGGCTGAGACAAAATTTACGAAGAGAATATATGATACAAAACATAAACAACAGATATAACTAGGCTCTCTTAATATGACATAGGCTGAGCAAGAGTTACATAATTATCCTTTGATATTTCTGTGAGACCTTAACAAAACAAAACTTTTTTTTCTTTATTTTCTAAACGCAGAAATGGTAAGCTGTGTGGAGACAACTTGTTTGACATATTCTTCTATCTCTGTAAATCAATTTAAATTCATTACATCTTTAATGTTGCATGTATTGCAATCCTTGCTTATTTTTTTACAAATCAGTCAAGACATTAATAATTGTGAAATTGGTTTACTAAAGCTATTTCATTACCGAATTGTGTGCTTGCACTAGGTGTTGCTTCAGGCCGCATGGATGTGGTACTTGATGAGACTGGAAAGAGACAAAGAAAGTATAAATTTTCTTCATAATACAACACTATATATTAATCTGATCAACATCTAAATTTTGCAGTATTGTGATCCATGATCAATACATTTCTGTAATACATGTAAGTTGACTTTTGAAGCAACAGTGTTTTGTCAGAACACACTCTTTCCCTAAAAATGACAAACTCTCTTTGCAGTTGATTGTAAATAGTAAATACATTTCAATCTACAGACAAAATTGCCAATTTGAGTTTTGCGAAAACTGGCAAATTAAACGTTTAGTCAAAGCTTACAAAGAAAATAAATGAGAATAAAACAAAAACATTAATAGGCTCTCATATATATGACATCGGCAGAGCAAAAGTTAAACCCTATGCTATTATTGCAAGGCACAACAGATTTTTAGAGACAAAAAATTATTAAAAAATTAAAAAATATTATATTCATTTATTTTGTAAACGCATAAATAGTAAGCTGTGTGGAGACAGCTTGTTTGGCCTCTTCTACAATCTCTGTTAATCAATTCCAATTCATTATATCCTTACCAAAGTCAAGTAATGCCATCCTTGCTCAATTCATTTTTGTTTAACTAATCGGTCAAGACAACAATATTTGTGAATTTGTTTTATTAAACCTGTTTCTTTACCAAGTTGTGAGGTTGCACTAGAAGTTGCTTCAGGCTGCATGGTTGTGGCACTTGATGAAACTGGAAAAGAGACAAAGAAAGTATGATTTTCTACATAATACAAAACTATATATAAACATGATCAACATCTGAATGTTGCAGTATTGTGATCCACGATAAATACATTTCTGTAATACATGGAAGTTAATTCTTGAATCAAGATTGTTTTGTGTGGACAACCCCCTTCCTTGAAAATGACACAGCTCTTTGCAGTTGATTGTAAATAGAGAAGTAAAACAAGAACATGTGCAGATATTTGGTCGAAAACCGTCAGCAACTGACGGTGGCAGCCAGGTAGGTTGGTAAATAGTGAGTACATCTAAATCCACCAACCAAATAGCCAATTTGAGGTTTGCATAGACTTAGTGATCTCATATTTCAAACACTTACAATTTTCTTAATATTTGTCCAATGCTTTCACATGAATAATATAAAGTCCAGTCGTCTAGTTGCCCTCTAAGTTTTGCTGTGCCATGGGTTTTTATTGAATTTCAAGATCTTACTAAAACATAAACAATGCTTCCTAGCTAAACTCATGAATGGTGATGTGACCATAGCTTGAGTGTGACCTAAGTTTGCTATCTCAAAAAACGTTTCACTTACATATATATTGTTGGCTGAGACAAAATTTACAAAGAAAATATATGAAACCAAACATAAACAACAGATATAACTAGGCTCTCTTAATATGACATAGGCTGAGCAAGAGTTACATAATTATCCTTTGATATTTCTGTGAGACCTTAACAAAAAAAAAACATTTGTTTTTATTTTCTAAACGCAGAAATGGTAAGCTGTGTGGAGACAACTTGTTTGATCTCTTCTACTATCTCTGTAAATCAATTTAAATTCATTCAATATTTAATCTTGCATGTATTGCAATCCTTGCTTATTCTTTTACAAATCAGTCAAGACATTAATAATTGTGAAATTTGTGTGGAGACAGCTTGTTTGGCCTCTTCTACAATCTATGTTAATCAATTCCAATTCATTATATCCTTACCAAAGCAGGTAATGCCATCCTTGCTTAATTCATATTTGTTTAAATAATCGGTCAAGACAACAATATTTGTGAATTTGTTTTATTAAACCTGTTTCTTTACCAAGTTGTGAGGTTGCACTAGGTGTTGCTTCAGGCCGCATGGATGTGGTACTTGATGAGACTGAAAAGAGACAAAGAAAGTATAAATTTTCTTCATAATACAACACTATATATTAACCTGATCAACATCTAAATTTTGCAGTATTGTGATCCATGATCAATACATTTCTGTAATACATGTAAGTTGACTTTTGAAGCAACAGTGTTTTGTCAGAACACATTCTTTCCCTAAAAATGACAAACTGTCTTTGCAGTTGATGGTAAATAGTAAATACATTTCAATCTACAGACAAAATTGCCAATTTGAGTTTTGCGAAAACTGGCAAATTAAACGTTTAGTCAAAGCTTACAAAGAAAATAAATGAGTTTAAAACAAAAACATTAATAGGCTCTCATATATATGATATCGGCAGAGCAAAAGTTAAAACCCTATGCTATTATTGCAAGGCACAACAGAATAAAAGAGACAAAAAATTATAAAAAAATAAAAAAATATTGTAATAATTTATTTTGTTTACTTCTACAATCTCTGTTATTCAATTCAAATTCATTATATCCTGTAAATACAAACGCAAGTAATGTCATCCTTGCTTAATTCATTTTTGGGTACTTATTGGTCAAGAAAACAATATTTGTGAATTTGTTTCATTAAACCTATTTCTTTACAAAATTGTGAGGTGGCACTAGGTGTTGTTTCAGGCTGCATGGTTATGAAACTGGAAAAGAGACAAAGAAAGTATGATTTTCTACATAATACAAAACTTGGTTTTTGCATGATGGCTAGCGAGTTCTCCTTGGGAGAGTTTGTTTAATAGGGATCCGTCTATGGAATGATTACACTCGTTAACAAAAGGTGAATTGTCGGTTGTAGCAACTCATGAGATTGTAGGTATCAAACGCTACATGCTGAAGTCAGATTTTTTGGACAAGGTTGTCAAGTTTCTGGTGGCAGAGGAGGTTGGTCTATTTTGGTCCCCAGAATTAGATTCTCAGGCTAGGTCTTTAGTATCCGATGAAGTGAGAAAAAAAGAGCTAGAGTTGGAGAGAGAGAAAATTGTTGCCGTGAACCGAAAAGAGAGCAGAAATGCTAATAGGCATTTTGACATTGCAAAGAATGTCAGAATGGTCCCTCCATTCGAGGAGGAAGGAGTGGAAAAGTACTTTCCACACTGCATGAGAAATTAGCTCAAAGCATGAGGTGGCCTCTGGAAATGCGGGCTCACCTGATTCAGAGTAAGCTTAGCGGTAAGGCTAGGGATGCCTACTTAGCGATGTCAATGACCGACGTGTCGGATGACGATAAAGTAAAATCAAGTGTTCTAAAAGTTTACAAACTTGTACCCGAAGCGTACAAAACAAAAAGAGCACTTGTTTGACAGATGGAGCTCATCTCTCCATGTAGATCATGATTATGGTAAATTGCGTGAATAATTCTTCTTGAAAAATTTAAGCGCAGCGTGTGACTGGATATTCGGACACATCTAGAGGAGCAGCATGTCGATATGCTGGATGAAGTAGCAAGAATTGCGGATGATTACGTGCTCAAGCACGAAAACTTAAAGCAAACTTTGAACTTAAGGGACCAGTTACATTGTTTAGATGAGAGAAAATGGTGATAAGGTAGTGACTTCAATGCTAGATGTACAATTTAAGATAATCTGAAAGTTTGAGTGCAAAAAGGGCATTATTATTGATAAAAATATGAACAAACTGATCTGATCAATTATATAATTCTCCCAACTATATTATTACAAATTAATTACATTTTAGGTGAATCATAATTCTCACAAGGCAATGAATTTGCTCTACATACCATTCCAGACATTTAAGTGTTGTAAGGTTTTTAAAAGCCTGTCCTATGTCTTATTTTCATGGAAAAACGGTTGGGAAATTCAAAAATGATTGGGAGAATTTACTGTTAATCATCGTTAGAGGATGTTGCACAGTGACGCCTTCAAAATTTGTTGCCTGTTAGAGGTTAAGTACAGTAACATTTCATACAAAAATTACACAGTTTCTCCATCAGCCTTCAACAATGTTACCGAGACACTTTAAGAGAAATGGATACTGGAACAAAAGCATGAAAACAAGTTCATCACAAAGAAAAGTTGAAATAAAAGCGTAGTGTCAGTCCCAGCAAGGCCATGCAACAAAGGAAGGAATGTACTATGCTTGCAAACAGTATGGGCACCTAAAGTCAAAGTGTACTTCGCTTCAAGCAAAGGAAAAGGAAATTGGTGCACATCCTAATGCATTGTTAGAAAACCACGTCAAACTGAAAAAAGTAGAACTGAACCAGCAAACATAGACAAACTTCAGAAAGAGTATGAACCATTTAAGTCTGTAGGATATGTTTCTTTACCAGAGAGTAATGTAGCTACAAAAGTGAAAGTATTGTGAGTTACTGGTGCTTTTCAATCCTTGATTTTGAAAAGTGCGTTGCCCTTTTGTGATAGTTCTTCTGTTGGTGATAGTGTTTTGCTCAAGGCATTGGAGACGGCTTTGTGAAAGCGCCCCTTCATGTGGTAGGCTTGAAGTCAGACCGTGTCTCTGGTATGTGAAGATGGCAGTTAGACCATCACTTCCTGTGGAAGAGGTATCCATCATATTAGGTAATGATCTCGCTGGTGAAAGAGTCGTGTCATGTCCAGGAGTGAGTTCAAGTCCTTGTGAAAGTTCTGAGACAGATTAGTTGGTTGCAGAATTTTCTGTAGTGTTCCTAGCATGTGCTGTAACTCGTTCAATGGCAAAGAAAAGTGAATCAGACAAGAAGTCTAATGACATAGATGTTGACTTTAAGGAGATTCTTTCTTTTGTCGTTTGGTTGAGGACGAGTCTGATTCAAACGTGGATGAGAGTGCGAGAAAGGGTCATCGTGTAGGAAATAGTGAAAAATCTGAACCGCTATCTTTGAACAAGAGAACATTGCTAGAGGAGCAACAGACAGATCCTCAGTTGATTTCTTTGAATGAGAGAGCTGTTACTGAGGAGGAGGCATCGACTGTGCCTGTTTGTTTTTTACAAGAAAGCAGGTGTGCTAAGGAGAAAGTGGAGGACAGCAGATGTCTCTGCAGGTGTGGAAAGAAGTCCACCAAATCATAGTTCCTTCTACATACAGGCACGACATAATTAGCCTTGCTCATGAAGCTCCACTTGCAGGTCACTTAGGGGTTCACAAAGCCCAGGAGAAAATTCTTTCTCATTTCTTTTGGCCATGTATGCAAAAAAGATTTTGCAAAATTTTGCAGAAGTTGCCATGCATGTCAAGTTGAAGGCAAACCGAATCAGAAAATACCGGCAGCACCATTGAAGTGTGGTGGGCCAGTTAATGAGTTGGAGATGACAAGTTCAAATATAAATGAAAACAAAAAAAGCTCGGATTTACAGTTGAAGTCCACTTTATAAATTATATCAGTCAGCCGAAGCTCCAATCGTTAGAAACGAAGAGTAATTATTGTAGAAAATGTTTAATTAAGCTGCTTCTCTCAGAGGCTGGGTGGCCATATCGGCAGTAAACTAGCAGCACATCGTAAACATGATAACGGAATGAAATAAAACCCTCAAATAATATCAACTAAAAACTGATCTCAAAATCCCGCACATGGCATTTAAATACCGCGGCACTCGATAAGGCTTAGATATTACATGATATTGCCAGCCAACCAGGAGGACTTTTACGAAGCCAACCAATTACAAAACGGGATATATAAAATTACCCTTAGGTCATCCAACCAATTAAGAGAGGAGTTATACCTTTAATTAATTATAACCAATGACAAAGTATAATAGATAAGAGTGATTTTAACTAGTCACCGACAAAAATGGGAGGAGTCTATCTCTTCGCGAGAATGTCGCGTCCCCGGCAAAACAGTCTATTGTCTAACGTGTTATTGGAAATGAACGCCTGTACATCTTGATGCAGGAATTCATTCCCAACGTTCTTATCGAAATGAACACTTTAATCTAATGCAAGAATTTAAAACCAGGGGTTGTTTACCCGTTCCCGGCATACTTTTGGAAACATAATTAATGCTATTTAACTTTTAGGTGTATACAATCAATCAACCCAGCCCGGCTCTTCTATGGCTCGAGCGCCCCCTTTAGATCAAATGAGTTGCCCAAATGAGAGTACCACTACAGAAGCCAATACAGGCATTCGAGGAGCCATTTTCTACGATCATAGTGGATTGTGTAGGTCCTCTGATAAGCACAAATACAGGTTTATATTCTGAACTAGTTAGAAATTACCATCAATTGTAAAAGTATCGCATGATAAGAATGAAAGCTTTGTTTGGCACATTTTTTGCAATATATGAAAATAAGTGTTCATTTTTCAAAATTGTTCATGTAGTTATGAATGTAGATTGTTAACAAATTGAAGTTTGGAGTAAATTTTCAGCGACTTGTCTCATAGAAATTAAGGGGCCGGAATGTTAGTGCTGATTTCATTGAATAGCGACATCTTGTGTTATAAGCCAAAGAGTAAAAAAGATAATTTTGTGACAGAATTGACTATTTAAAGCGATAAAGCGATTTCTACTCGGGGGAGACTTATAATTTGTCAACCTTCTCATTTATGTTCGACATTGAAGCTTGATTCACACTTTTGAAATTTGGGAAGATATAATGGTTCATAAAGTTTGTACGTCTGGCTGTCACTTGGAATCAACTAAAGAAGAGCCATTAAACTAAATTAACATTGTGACTTTTTCATTGCTGATCGAGTGGAGATGCAAAGCGTGAGTTGAATATGACGCTGATACGAAGCATAAAAGCCTGGGCATTTATAATGTATTGATGAGAAAGGAGCATTTGCTTTATGTAAGGTAGGTGTTTGTATGTAATCTGCTATAACTTGATAGCTTACCTGCGCACGGAGTTCCAGTAAAACCAAGAGGACAGGCACAAGTATACATGTTCAATCCATCAGTACAATCTTCTCCATTCGTACACGGATCGGAAGCACATTCGTCGATATCTGTGAGTTCCAAAGACAAATAAATTAATGCCACTGGGCCTACATTTTGGTACTTAAGATATTTTATATCTTTACAAACTTATCCTGATTTTGGTAAATAGGGTCTTAAAATGTGCACCAGATGTAAAAGAAAAAGTCATGAATTTTCAGCGCAAGATTAATTTAGTCCCCCCCCCGTAGCCATTGAGGGTTAAATGACCATGCACTCCCATTTCCCATGTGTCTACTCAAAATCAAGAGGAGTGTAATTTCCCTCTTAACTGCACCAAAATATGAAACACGCTCCGTCTTGTGTCTGTGCTTGCACTTCTGTTGACATTGAATTAAGAAAAACTGTATACAAACTTCCTCTCTAATGATTAAATGTCTTTTCTTTTTACTTGCTTGTTCATTAATTTACCTTTTTTTCTCTATAAGCAAGGATCAATTGCTCTACATAGAAAACGTGTATGTATGTAGGTAAGTAATCCGATTTGACTTAACAGCTTTAATACCTGTTTCACACATACTCCCGTTATAGCCATCAACACAGGAACAAGTAAAGGTGTTTACTCCATCAGCACAAGTCCCTCCATTCATACAAGGAGTGGTAGAACAATCATCGATATCTGAGTAAATTGAGTTAAAAAGACAAATACAGGTGGATACAGGGAAATCAAGTAAAAACTGGTATTATAATGCAAATCAATGACACTTGGGGTATGAATTACTTCATTTGAAAAACTATCAATATATAAATAAAATGAAGTAAATAACCAAATATCTATATTAATGTTTGAATCATTTCAACATTGAGGCCTTGGAAAGAAATTATTTTACGAAAAAAAATCTGATTGTCTGACAACCTTGATGTGTCTCTGCTATAAAAGAGGGTAAGTAAAGTGAATGCTGTTTCATTTAGGGGTAAAATAAACGGTGAAAATGGACGCAGAAATGTCCGTGTCATGGTATCAATGTGTGAAATAAAGTCATTTATTGAAGGAATTACAATATCGACTCTGCTCTTAAATGCTGGCTCACATAGTAGCGGCAAAGACCCTGCAAAATGCGACGGATATGAAAATCACAAAATTTAGGTGGCAAAGCGACGGCAAAAGGGGAAAACTAAGAACGGGTAGAAACGACCTTCAGCGACAACACGAAGGCAAGGGACGAATGGCTGCGGCAGGGAAGGGAATCTAGCGACCAAAGTCAAACGTTTTCAAGGAGGCGAGTGACGATGTCTCGACGAAGCTCGGCAACAAGGAACGAGGTCAGACGGCTGGCAGTGGATTGGCTGGTGGCAAAGAAATGGCGGCTGACGCTAGGTTGCGGCGAGGCATATTGCAGCCTGACCCTAGCTCCGTCCTCCATGATGATGAAACAGCTTTGACAAAGAACAGGGGGACAGTTAATTTTTATATGAACTTCAAAATTGGATCATGCTGGACAGTCTATTGAAATCAAACTAACGTAACAAAACGTGGAGAGTCGCACTAAAATTTTAAAATCGTGGACCTTCGTTGCAAAATCATAACCCATCGCAGACCACCGTTGCAGTGTTGCAGGTACTTGGCAACGACCCGCCATCAACAGTCGTCACCCTTCAGCCGAAAATTGCAATCCATCGTCACGCCAAGGTTGTTACACTTCCGTTACTTGCTGCAATGTGTCTTCAGGGTTCGAGATGTGACGTCACTTGCCGTCGTTAACAACGACTACCAACAAAATTGTGACGACCTCAAAATGACTAAAGATGGAATCGCACAGCATAGAAACGTTAAAGTAGATATTCATTAATTTTAAAAACTAACTTTATTTTCATTATTGCAAAGTTGAAACTTTGATTCGACAAGGTTATCAAAATAAAATGCTTGGAAACATTCGAAGTAAAGATTATTATAAATTAAAAAACGCTTAAATACAGCTCCGGCATAGAAACCTGAAGAGCTCTCCGAACGCTGCTGAGATGTGTGAGATAACATTATAGACATGATTTGCACAAGCAGACGATGTCCCATGACATCTCACACATTTTCAGTGCCTGTTTTTTCATCTTCTCTTGAGTTCTTTCTCTTACTTCACTACCGTCAGGCTAAATGTATAATCTATTGCCTCACTCTAAACCCGCGCAAGGTTTTATTTTGATGACAAATGCAGCGATACAAAAATAAAGGAATCTGTCGCTTGTAAACAAAATAGGTCCCCATTGTATATTCAGCTGCACATACCGCAGTATGTTCGGCGTTTCAAGAGGGAACAAAGGGTTTTTTTCAATTTGAAAGTCTGGTTTTCTTTGATTGTTAATTAACCCCTATCCTGTGTATTTACAATCAAAATATTTTAGTTATCAGAATCGGCTTCATATCCCCTTTTGAATGGTTTGAAATGCCATCACATTTATATACACTAAACTCATTATAATTTGACAAATAATAGCTTTGCAATTATGTTCACTCTTTACGGGATGTCGTCTGCTTGGGCAGTATTGGTCCACATTGTGACGTCATTAAAACATTGTTATGTTTCTGGCGAATCTCTCATATATCCCAGGTGCTATGGAGGTGGTTGTATTTGTATTTTTATAAATCACCCGATATGTAGTTGACCTAAAACTTGTACGACGGCCATCTGTTAGCTTACCAGTTTCAAGGGATACATTAGTTGACATATTTTTGATTTTCTTTGAATTTCCACTTTAACCCTATCTATCCCGGGGGGGGGGGGGGCAGCCCCCCCCCTCGACATTTTTCGCGATAATTTGTAAACGCAAACAAATCTTGCACTGAAATTTTGTGACTTTTTTCTTTCGGGTCTTGCGCATCTTTTGAAAGAAATTTTTCGAAAATAGGACCAATCATTACAAAGTCACGTGTCCTTTTGTCTTTGCATGTCAGCCCGAAAATCGATCATTTTTGTGATTTGTGTACAAAACATATGGAAATCTCATTTTTCAAATAAAGAGATAAAACAAATGAAATTACCATAGTATTTTATAAACTTCACTTGACATGCATGCACATTTTGGCGGCGATCGGCCGTTTTACGGCCGAGATCATAGGGGGGGGGGGGGGGTCTTAGAAGCCCACCCCCGGGCTATGTAGTTTCCAAATAGCCCGGGCTAAATAGGGTTAACCCTATTTAGCCCGACATTTTCCGCAATCATTTTTTAACGCAAGAAAATTTTGCACTGAAATTTTGTGGCTTTTTTCTTTTGAGTCTTGCGCATCTTTTGAAAGAAATTTTTCAAAAATCGGACCTACCATTACAAAGTCACGTGTCCTTTTGTCTTTGCATGTCAGCCCGAAAATTACTCATTTTTGTGATTTGTGTACAAAACATATGGAAATCTCATTTTTCAAATAAAGAGATAAAACATTGGTTATTATAATGCAGTTTCAATTTTTTTTTTATTTCAGATTTAAATAGCTCATATAGCATTTGTTGAAACTTCTGCATTGTCTTGTTTTGTTGTCCTCGCTTATTTCTTGCTTTCTGAATAAAAATAGTAAAAGAAACTTACCATTGCATGTGAACCCATCATCCTGAAGCTCAAACCCAGAAAGACAAGAACACGAGAAGTTTCCCGGTGAGTTGATGCACGTCTGATTGCAATTTTGAGCTCCGAGGCATTCATTGATATCTGAAAGAAAATAAGATATACAGGAAAAAAGATGATTTAATATAACTTCTGATTATTATCATGTTTACCTTCGTAATTTCTTTTATTAACAGGATCCTATTGAAAACCAGCCGTGACAGGCTTGGCATGGCAAAATATGAGCGACCCAGCTTTTTCCTTTGGTATTGTATATATGTTTATTGTACTACTACTACTACTACTATTAGCATCAATCAGGGGGGGGGGGGCAGAGGGAAACAATAGGGTATGTCCCCCACATTTTAGAAGCCTTGCATTTCGTTTACCGTAATAACCACAACAGTGGTTGAGTGTTTGATTTTGTTCCCCTCATTCCCGGCAGCTGATAATGGTCATATCGTGAGATTCCTTGCCTCACTTTGACTAACTTTCAAGTGTGCATCACGTTTGTGCAACAGACTACAGTGTGCACATCATGCACATGCACAGACTTTCAAAATATACCCTAATCAAATATTTTATCGAAGCCCCAAATCACACCCTGAGCAAGTATTCTGGGAGGTTTTCCTACTCTAAACAATTATGTCATTTATCATTAATTTCAGAAAATTTCTATACCCTGAACTACTATTTTGATTTCCGCAATTTTCTGCACGCGATTGTGTTCATTTTTCCAATTGAACAGTGTTATCGGCATGCTGGTTTAACATTCAAATAGGGCTCATTTCATTCTCGACATCTTGTGAGCATGATTTATGAATAATGTACCCTTTAACGTACGCGATGTGCGATTTAAACAATTTTTTCTTCTTAAAAAATGTTCATGTTTTTGATACCCTAAATGAGATACGCACGTTCCACCTCCAACGACAATACCCTTTCCTTGGTGTTTGTGTATGCGCATGATGTACAATCTTGAACATTACCCCCCAGTAATCTTGTTTGCTCAATGTTGTTTTCCATCTTCATCTCTCATAGTGTTTTCTGTTCCAAGATTTGTAATGAGATCGCGTTTTAACATACTCCTAAACAAAAATAGCTGATCATAATTATAACGCAGAACCAAATATGACCCTATCTGAAACATTCATTCAAATATATAACAATCATGGAAAGATAAAGGAACAATAAACATGAGATTTAGTAAAATGTCACAGACGAAAAAATGACATGAAATATTATTATTTCTCTCTGTCTATCTGTATGTATGTCTGTCTCTCTCTCTCTCTGTCTTTCTGCCAATGTCGTTTTCCATCTTCATCTTTCATGTTGTTTTCTATTCCGCCATTTGGTTGTGTGCCGACATCATTCCCTCCTTGAGATAAATTATTATAACATATCCCTGATGATATACACATTTTACCTTTTATTTATTATAGGGAACGAAAAAAGAGAACGAGCGGCTGATAATGTCAAAATGAGAAGGTAAAAGTTTTGAATTTGAATGTAAATCTATGTTGCATGGAAATAAAAAGATACGTTATTGACAGAAATAATATACATCGGACATTATACTTTAGCGCAAAAGGGTTATCTAGAAGAAGGTGAACAATATTATAAGAGAGAGAATAAAACTTTCTCTTTTATTCATACAAAAAATAAATAGCATAAATACCCTACCCTACAAAAACAAAAGAAATCTTGAAGAGGGAGACAAGTAAAAGATATGAAAAGGACACTCAAAAAAAGAAAAAAAAATAGGATTCTAGAGCGGAAGATGATAAGGGAAACACAATAAATAGCTTGTGAGTATTGGCAAATGTTGAAAATTTTAGTTTGTTAGTATTGACAAGGTATATACAAACAAAAATGACACAGACATATTTCAACGTATTTTAGACCTACATGTATATAAAATATACGAAAAGAGTTATGTCTTAGGCCCACCTACAGCTAAGTTACGTAAACGGAACAATGAACGTGGCCAAGGGTAAAGTATGGTATTAGGGTGCGTGTCGTCATAAGCTTCTACAGGGCGAGCGCAGATTACGCTACGCTGCTCCCAATGAAGTACCACTAGTTTTAGTATTCTGTGTATGGAAAGGTCTCAGCGAAAGTCAATAGGGCGCTTTAGCAACACGACGGAAGGCAAAGACGGGAGAATTCACTCAACCGAGATTGTCCTGTACTATGCTCCCGTCTGCATTTGTAACCTGTATATAGCGCTTCCGCAAACACGACGGAAGGCAAATACGAGGGTAACCGAGCAAAATAATCAATGTGCGCATGTGCTAACCAGAATTTTCTCCGTCTTGTTGATTTTCATGACCGTTCTCAGCCATAATAGCGTTTGTCCTCTAAACTCGACGGAAGAGTTGTATCGCCGTACAATGGACCACTTTCGTACTGTAACCAAATTTCTAAGTCTTTGTGAAGTGCCTCAATACAAATTATTTCAATCACCTGATAAGAATAATATTATTTCAATAAAGGCCTATTGTAAAAGGCTAGCAAGCCTGGCTATCAAAGAAACGTCAAGGTAAAGTAGGGTATAATTATGTATCACTGAAATAACACTGGTTTGACAACTGGAAGAAAATCTATGCGTTTTAAGGTCTGAGAACCCAAGAGCGAAGCAAGCAGAGCGTTAAACGGCATGAGGTCGAGGCAGATGCGGCGGAGCGTATTTCAAAGTGGGGGGAGGGAAGCGCACCAAAAAGGGCATTTTCTGGAAAAAGAGGGCACCTACAAAGGGAAATCTCAAAGCGAAAATATACATTTTTTAGACATTGGTATATACCCTACCCTACATTGTAATAACATTATCAGGGATGATTTCAATGTTTGTTTGTCTCTTTACATGGTCCAAGATACAAGCATGATTCTTTTGCAGTTGGGCTGAATATTTATTTGCGAGCGAGTGAAGTAAGTTTAACGCTCTGCTTGCTTCACTCTGTATGATCTACTTGGACAATCATATTTCAGTGCCCCCCAAATATAAAATGCATTGACGCCCCTGACTTCTTCTACTACTACTACTACTAATATTACTACTACTACTACTACATCCATAAAATGGCTCCCTCCTATCTCCAAAACCTTCTCTCATTTCATCAACCAGGAAGGCATGGTCTGAGATCTGGCAACGACCCAACCTTGCTCTCGGTTCCCAGGAGTCGTACACGCTTTGGGGATCGATCTTTTTCTGTTTCCGCACCACATCTCTGGAACAATCTCCCTCAGGCTGTACGATCTTCTCCTTCTCTCGCTATCTTTCAACGTTCCTTGAAAACCTTTCTCTTTAATAGTTGAATTTATATATTTTTGTGTACGTAATTTTATTGTTTGCTATCAATGTCAATTAAGTAATGTAATGTTGTAAAGCGCTGTGATACACATGTATGTCTGTAAGAGCGCTATATAAATGCCAATATTATTATTATTATTATTACTACTATTATAACTTACAAAAACAGCAACAACTACCAATACTACGACTGCAACTACTGTTATTAATACTACTACTACTACTACTATACTAATGGTATAATAGTAGTTACCTGAGCAAGAATTGTTTCCTGTTCCTTCGAAACCCTCATTACAAGTGCAGTAGTAGCTTCCATCAGTGTTTGTACAGTTTCCGTTACGGCAAACATCTGAAGATAGATCACATTCGTTGATATCTACAAAAGGAAAAGGGGGACATTTAAAATATTCCACATGCATTAAATAATTATTGACCAATAGACCTTCGTTTCATTACATGGGGTTCCGTCAAAGAGGTATATAATTAAACATGATCATTGAAAAGCTGAACAAAAAATATTCTGGTTTTCATTAATAAAGTTTTAATTGTTTCAAGAAAAAGAGTATGAAGGGCGAATCTTCAACTTGAAGGGACACATTTTTCTTAAATTTCCATTTTCAGAGTGTTGTAAATGTATATATTAGATAGCTTAGACAGATACCGAGATGTGATTGGTCCAGAGCTTGTCACGTGATATCAATTTTTTCCTGGCCGGTTATATTTTACCAGCTGGTGAAATGAATATATTTTTGATCAATGCATGTCGCCCTCTTGAGGACTGTATGTCAACAATTACACACATTACACCATTACCGAGGGTCATTTTTTATTTTTTTCATTATTTTATTTCATGAATATTTTTTTTTATTAAATTTTTTTTTTAAAGGTTTTTTTGTTTTTATCGACAGATTTTGACCAAACTTGGCGTGTCTGTGTCCCATCATGTATTTTACAAGACTGCATACTGGTAGTCACATTTATGATATCTATTGTTATTCTTAATTTTTGTCTAATTAATGATACAAATATGCAATTTTTTTCAAGGAATTCTCATTTTTTCCAGTCCGCCCCCATATATATGCAGAAAATGCAATCAAATTTGGCATGTTTGTAGCTTGGCATAAATTCTAAGAGATAAGTTAGTCAAATTAATGACATTTATTGTAATTCCATATTTATAATTGTCATTAATTATGCTAATATTCTGAATTTTCTTATTTTGATTATGTCAGGGCAGAAATCTTTTGTACTTAATTTTTGTAAATCTAGAACAATTAAATAATATCAAAAATGTGAAATTATTTGTCCACTAACATTTTTTTAGATTGATAATTTTTCTTTTTCTCTGTTTGTTTCTAAATTTTTATGTATTTCTTCGTTTTCAAATCTTTAGTTTTTCATTGTTTTGTTATCTAGAATAGTTGATGATGGCCAAAAGGGATGTTATCTGAGGAAAAAAGAAAATGCATTTTTTTGGACAACACTTCTTGTAAAACCCATACATTGTACACACAAGATCAATGGAAACCGACATTTTTTGGCGACGTTGGTCAGGAATATGTACTATATCTCTGCAACCGTACCCCCGATTTTTGCAAATAGGGACTTAAAATGTGAGCGAGATGTCAAAGAAAAAGTCCCCCCGCGCTATTAAGGCTTAAGATAAGTGTATCGTCTTACCCTCCTGCATGACTTGATGATCTGGGGCAATAAGTCGTGACCCAGGAAGCAATTCCATGAAAATCCGCTCTAGACTGGTATCATCCAAAGATGCATCAGGTTTTATGTCGACCCGGAAAGACACCAGAGCATAACTTCCGATCACGGTATAGTTATGCACAGAAACAGCCTGGAGTATGTCGTCACCCAATTCTGATGATGTATTGAGGTAACGCAAGACCTTCAAAAAGATTTATAAATCACAATTCCATGAATTCATTATTTAAACTTTAATGGGAATTTTGCTCTGACAAGACTAAAGTTTTGGATGAGTTTGACATGAGCCCGAAAAATGCTTTTTACAATAATTTTGTTTGTTTCAAAAGATGAACGTCTTCAAAATCTCTTTAAAAAAAAGAAGATTTTATTCACACGTTAGTTGAATTTGTTTTTGTTTTGCGAAACTTTATTTGCACAGAATAGCCTGTTATCCTATCAATGTATTATTAAGTTAAAGTGTATTCAGTTTGAGAAAAAAAATCATATCTTAGTTGACTCTATACGATTGTTATTTATCAGATTTAGAAAAAGGTAGTGAACAACTAACTTTCACGTTTAAGAAACAAAAATTCTTGATTCATAAGTGAACCTTTATTGACGGATTAAATTGTATTTCTCTGGAACTTCTCCAAATTAACTTACATCTTGGGCCAACTGACGCTGGTTCTCTTGCGATTCGACCACAGAAGGATAAGATTCAACGCTTAATCCACTGATGAATGTAAGACGAACGTTGAGTGATAACGACAGCGCGTCTATTCCATTACAGAATTAAAAACACAAGAAATACACTGTTATTGGAATCTTATGCTTAATTAGTAGGATAATGATCTAATCTTTAATTAGACTACTTTCTTTAAAATAAAGGTCGTTTGTATACATTTTCATCTAAGGGGATGGAGACAGTTCTTCCTCGAAAATCATCTTTCAAGTTTCCACATCTTGCTGGCGAGCGAAGCACATGAACAAAAGTTTTGACCCTCCCCCTCCCTATGCAGATCCGCCCTATAGTTGAATTTCTCTTAAAGTCTTCATTAGGAGAACATGGCATAGATATGTTGCTAAATCAACAAGTGATTGACAGGTTATTTTGAATTGGATTAGAAAATATATTTGATTTGATTTGAATCTTTTTTCCACTCAAATATCCAAAAATAAAATAACAAGTATAAACCATACACTATTAAAATATATAATAGAACAAATAAATTATAATAGTAACAAAATACTGATAAGTATCTACGAAACAAAAAAGGTTAACAAAGTACATTTAAGTTTGAGAATAAGCCCAAATATTTTAAAATGCTTGATTTAACTGAGAGGAAAACAAATACAAAAGGGATTCATACTTTGACAGTTCCCATCAAATTATGTTGCCTTATACGGGAGTTTCAATTTTTTAATTTTGGTTCTGCCCTCTAAATTGGGAATCAAAATTTTCAGTCCGAATACAGGGCATACAAAATGTTGCCAAATACGAAACATATTTTACAGTAATTTCGAATCAGCCGGTCATTGAGAAAACAAACTAAATAGATTCATACTTTGGCAGGTTCCATTGATTTCTGCTGTGTTCTCACTGCACACGCACGAGAAGTTACCGGGTGTGTTCCTGCAAACACGATCTAGGCTGGACTCGCAGTCATCCGTGCTTGATTCACATTCATCGATATCTGTTTAAAAGGGCACAAAGGGAGAACATGCAAGGTTGTATATTGAATGAGAGAGATGACATAATGTTAATTTACAGAAAGCATTAAAGTTGATATTCTAAGACAATCCCAAATGTTGAGATAATTACATCAATAGCAAGCTTTTAACCCCCAGAATAACACTAAATGGTGTCCAACTGACAAAAACAAGTTTAGAATGGTGAATTTATGCGAGTAAACTCTACCAAACTATCTAAGTCTGAAACCCGGAAGTGCGTGTAGAGTCGGGCCTCTATCCGTGACGTCACGAACGGGACTCATGGGCTCAGTGAGAGTGAATGGCAATGATATCCCTACGTAAATGCTATCCTGTTAGAGCTTAGATTTGTTGTTGTTAATGAGTATATTTGATGGATTTTCTGTTTTCATTTGAATGAAGAATAACGAAGCAACATTTTCCAGTCGCTGATTTCTTTTTATATCCTCATATTCACCTATTTTATAGAGATTTTCAGACGAGTTTACTGCTTGGGAAATAAGGTAAATCATGCACGTATGAATAGGTGGATGCATTATCTTGTCATCAGATAAGGTACAGGAGCAGTTTTGTAAAACGAATAGGCCTAGAACTATGATAGTACTTATCATAGATGTGTGTGACTGCCTCAAAAAAGGATACAGTACCATGCAGTTAAACATTTTATGTTGTAAAATATCAAACTTGAACGAGATCATGCAAGCGCGCTTCCTCTATAATATTTTGACAACGTCTAATGATCGAACGATAGTCATCCGCGAGTGATGCGGCTCTTGCACGAACGTTCGTGAAGCGAGCAGAATCGGGAGGTAAGACCAGGCCGCTGCTCTAGGCGCGGCTTGCTTGTGATGGAACGTACGTGCCCTAGTTATGTTTATCAGCAATTGCAAGAGAATGAAAGCGACGTTACCATCTAAGAAAAACAACTAACAAAGACCTGCTCCTCAGTGACTACCGGTGTCAGAATTGGTAGATCGCACAATGCACAGCATGGAAGAAGATGAAGCATCTTCAGGGCCAAGGAAGGCGAAAGACATGGGAAAAGGGAAGGAGAAACCACCGGGAGATCGCTGTATGGTATTATGAACTGTGCATCAGTCCACTTACCAGACAGCGCTACAGTTCACTCCGTGCCTGGGCCGATTTCAACACCAAAACAAAAATTACATGATGAAAATATCGACCAATAGCACATCGTTGGCATGTATATGTCATAATTTTTTAAAAGGGGAATTGATATTAATACTATGAGATATTAGGGGAAGGTAAAGAATTGTACATAGAATTATGATTTATTAGACTTTTCAGCCTTTGAAACAAAATAAGCAGAAAATCGTATCTCTCTGCACATGCTTTCTATGGAACATCCGGGTACGTGAATATACTCTTTCCCGGACGTGATGTCATATATAGTAGACCAGCGCCGCGACTGATTTTCTATGCACAGAGAGGCGGATATTTTCGACATTTTAATCAAGGATTTCGAGTATCCAGAATTTGTTAGTGATATACTATGTAATTGAAAAACTTATAAATAACATATGCTTGCCGTAAGTACCAAATTAAGGGACATTTATTTGCTTAGAATATCAGCTTTAACATGAAAGGAAAAGTTCGTTTAAGTGATTATAAGGTAGCTATCAATTATTTTAGAATGAACCTATAACCCGTATAGAAAATTCAATGACTATTCCCTTTTTTCCTTTTTTAATTGCACGCTCTGACATATTCCACCATGCTTACACATATCTGGCAATGTTACAATCTGTGAACCTCTCGTGTCATTCTGCTACCTGATCACATACCATAATGTGTGACCTACATTTTCTCCCCCACCTTATCCTTCCCTCTCTTTCTCTCTGTGACTCTCCATCTCATTCTCACAGTCTCACTCTCTCTTTCACCTCCTACTCTATTGTCTCTCCCTCGTTAAAACGCTCACTTACAAGCGGTGTGATAAATAAAAATGTTTTGTCTTGGGCTTATTTATTACTTAAAATCTGAGTTTTTAATTAAGTTAATACCAGGCACGGCTATTATAATTATACATATGCGTACTCATTATGTACCAAGCACCTATCATTTGGAATTCGCTTCCCATTTATCTGGAATATTAAATGCCAGGCACTGTGTTATATATATTTTGAACCTGTGTTGTTGTATTTTGTCATATCCTTGGTACTGATAATTATCTTTTAATTATAATCTTTAGGCCGGCCACTTATGAGGGTCATGCTACCTGCCAAGCAACTTTTATATTGTTGTACCAATGTAGACAGGCCGACATGTTTTCTATTTTTTGTAATCTATTAACAATGTATAGTTCTATGTATGTATGTTTTTTTTGTGGTAATTGCTTTGGTGAAATCAAATTAAATTGAATTGTAAATATACATATTAGTGGAGGTTGGGGGCTTGGGGTCTTGAGGATCTTGCT
The DNA here is from genome assembly GCA_035222895.1 of Strongylocentrotus droebachiensis. Taxonomy (NCBI): domain Eukaryota; kingdom Metazoa; phylum Echinodermata; class Echinoidea; order Camarodonta; family Strongylocentrotidae; genus Strongylocentrotus; species Strongylocentrotus droebachiensis. The sequence goes on from JAVYIG010006827.1 coordinate 95,652, forward strand.
TTGATTGCATCGCTTAGATTCAAAAGTATTCAAGAATAGGGGCCTTGAAGCATTTTTGTGGGGGAATTGAACCCCCCCCCCCACTTAGCTGCTACTAGTTCATACCTTGACACTCTTTAGGGGATGAATTGTCGTGTCCTGAATGACAGGTGCAGTTGTAGTCTCCAGGCAGGTTGACACAGGTTGATATATCACGCGGGCATAGGTCCACATCAGATGCACATTCATCAAAATCTGATGAGTAACAAGAAATCTTTGTCAAATAACAGAATTGAAGTCAGAATTATAAATAAAAATGGCATAACAGTTGAAAGCAGATCTGATATTAACAAGTCGTTGTCATAGAACTGGGTTTAATGAGAACGTATCACTTGTTAAATTCAAGGATGCTCTATCACATTGTTAAAATTCTCTCTCCCTCTCTCTCTCTCTCTCCGCCTCTCAATTCAATTCAATTCAAAATTTATTGTCCAATGATTGGAAATTTGTTTCGTTTGCATGTCAGTACAAGATTACAGATTATAATCATCACTCTTCCTTGTTTAAATGGCCATTTATAACAATTATAACTACCATAGTCAATTTTTTTTTTTGTCTGTCCTCACCCAGGTTTAGAAGGGCTGGTAAAACATGACACATATCTGTTATGGACCTCCACCCCCATTTATAAAATAATCCTTGACCTCATTTTGCTCCCCTTGAAATCCTGGTACGGCCTGCCTAACATACCTGAACATGTTCCATTTTCAAGTTGAAAACCAGGTTCGCATGTGCAGTTGGCAGATGCAGTGGAATCCATCAGGGCCTCATCACATTCACTTATCTCTGTGATAAGATGAAACAAAATTTTGATATTGAAATATAAAAATGTCATGAAGAAAAACTTTCCTGTTAAAGCTCCATTAAAATTTCTCCTAACATATGCAATACTAATGGTTATTGGAAATAAACCAATTATCACCTTTAATGGGTTATCCTCTCTCTCTCTCATATATTCCATAAAGTAAACACACTTATACTTTATACAAATACAAATGAACCAATCATTTAATCAGTCAATCAATGGAGAAATTTCTTTATGATATATTCAGTAAATGTTAATCCATGATATGTTTATGTTGATTTGTATTCAAGTTGTGGTTCAAAAATGTTTTGACTATTGATAAGTTAGGGGTAGGTTTACAGTTAAGATTTGGGTAAAGATTAGGATTACGGTTAATGTTACAAGAAATGATGAATTATCAATTAGGTCGTATGCTTACTTCCCTCTGACAAATGGAGTTGGGAAGTCCACCTTGAAATTAAGTTAGTTTTTATTAAAATCAGAATTACATTTAGGCTGAATGTATGATCGAAAATTTACTTCAGGGAAATATAATTTATTGAAGTTGTTTAGCATATGGCGAATGGGAGGGGACCTCGCAAGATGCGTCACAGAGTTGCCGGTTATTGGCTCAAACTTTCACTTACCTGTATCTTTCATTGTTCTGCTTATATTAAAACCAACTTAATATCAGGGTAAACTTTCCCCTTAAAACATGTTATTATAAACCTTTGTCCGGAAGACAACTTTTTTAAATTTAAGAAACTTGTTTTTATGAGAGCGACAGTTCCAAAAAATCCTAAGACAACAGGTAAATATCATATACACGCATACACACACACGGGCCCACACCCTTACCATCAGCCTTGTTTCTCTTATAATTATTTACTTTTCAGAGATTGTTTGTCAGGAATTATTTTTATGTTTGTTTCTCTCTTTACATGGTCAAAAATACTGGTTAAGGGAGGCAGTGGGGTATTAAATGAGAAAAAAAAAAGTTTTACATTTCCTGGTTTAGTATGAAGTGAAAGCTTTCAAAAATACCAATGTTATGGGGTACAGGTATATATTTCTTTGTCTAATTAAGGATTAAGTAATTGATGTCAAGCACTATATCAACCGGAAGTTGCAATATTTACTCAAATATGGATGTGGTTATGGATCCAGAATGTACAATGACTAATTCATTATCATCTAATATCTTTGAAACAGGCATCAAGTGAGCATTTAATTCCTAAACATATTAACTTCTGCTTCACTTTCTTCTCCAGTCATCATTTAGGAGAAGCAACAAATTTTCTTTTCCATGGAATATTTAGTGCACATCTACTGATATTCTTCATACATTTTAACGCCAACATTTATCATTTTCAAATTTAAATTGCTATAACTTAAAAACTATTCATTCAATTTTGTTCAAATTTGGAGGAAATGTTTATTTCAAGGAGAAAAACGTGTTGATGATGGTTTTTAAGAGTACCTATATGGTAAACAAAAATATTTCTGTTTTTCATGAGGTTTTCTGATTTTTCAAATCACTTTTATCTCACTGTAAAAACAGCAGAATTTTTCAAAAAGCCATCATTAAATTCAAGTTATATAAACATACTATCTACCTTTAAATCCAACAAGTGATATACCTGTACACTTCTGAGTAGTAGTGGTTGCAGTTTTTATTTCTGAAAAATCTCTAATTGTTTTGTTTGGAAATGTCTCATTCCACTTTTATTATAAGTTGAATGGCTTTGTGGTTGTTATTATCTTATTCTTCAGAGTAAAAGCTTTCCAACAGTATATAGTTTATAGGGGGTAGCTTCTATGCTTGACAAGATATTCTTAATTAATATAGGGTGCGTGAAAACGCGATATATTACCCAACTGCCACCCTTAAGCATCATTCTTTTGCAGTTGTTTGTTTACTTACCGTCACAGGAACGTTGATCGATGGCAAGCATATAACCGGGCTTACATGAACACGTGTAAGAACCTAGATTGTTTTCACAATTCTGTTCACAGTCATTCGTATCGTTATCAGCACATTCATTGAAATCTAAAAAGAGGCATGGTAAAAGATGAGATGAACCAGACTTAAGGACAATTTATATGAAAATGGCTTATCCCCTACTTGAATCATCTGTATCATACAATGCTATTTGCATTTGACAGAAGGAGATAATGTCCAACATTCGCTGCTAAACTCGTGAAAAAGAAACCAACACAATAATTTTTACTGAGTATGATTGAATTTAAATCAAATTTATTTAAACTATAACTTACTATTAAAATGTCTTCTAAATGCATTCTTCTACAGTTTAGTGGCTTCTATTAAGATTAAAGTGAAATATTAGCATTTGGGTCGAGCAGTCTACTCACGAGTTGCTTGTGTACCTTCACTATGAGAACAATTTATTTGTAATCTCTCTTCACAAAGGTAGTGTTGAAAGCCAAACATTTAAATATAGTCTACCCATAAAACAAAACATTCACAGCAAGAAAAGAAAGGGTGAGAAAGAAGAATATGTATGATTGGCCCCTTTAAATCAAGCTCACCAAAGCAAGTGGTACCATCGCCTGAGAGCTCAGGTGGACAAGGGCCGCATGTGTACTCTTCGTCTGAAGACGGGGGCTCATCAAAGCAGATAACCCCCTCGTAGCAGGGCATACCCTCACATGAATCATAGTCTACATCACAATGATCACCCGACCAACCACCAGAACAGTTGCACATGACCACCTGTAAATACATTGTTATGAGTACATTCATGCTTATCATGTATATGTAAATGTGTCAGAAACAGAGCCAGATTCGGTGAAGGCACTACACGGTGAAAGCATTACATGCATCCCACACAGATTGTGCGACCACCGAAAATTCACCCGTTGAAACACGAAAAGCAATTAGGACTGTCTCTGTTATAGTGTTGAGGGTGTGTTATTTTGTCAGGTGATTGGGGGTGTGACTTGGAAACAGTCCAGGTCGTGGATTTACAAGTGCAGTACCTTTTTACCTCATTTTCATAATAACCTGAGTTTGTGTTTTAGTGGTCAGATAGATCATTTGAACCCCTCACGCCATAACAACTTGTAGATTTGCTCAGAAGGGAGGGGAGTGGGCTTAATAGGGAATTTACCACACGTAATAATCATAATATTCAGAGCATGTGTCGTATAACTAAAGGCTATACCAATATACTCACTGCAAATCCGTTGGCATTTAGATCCTGCCCCTCGGCTTGGTTGTCGAAGTCACACACGCCTTCGTTCTCACATCGGCAGATCAAGACCTTGTATGCCAGCGATGTCTCTGCTCCTCGGTTGTCCATCACAATGATCTCGATGGATGATACATTCAGGTCAGGTGGTGTCCAGGTCAAGATACCATCTTTATGAGGGAGACAGAGAGAGGGGAAACAGTGAGTGGGATGAGAGGGAGAGAGGCGAAGAATGGAGAGAGGCAGAGAGGAGTCACAAAGAAAGCGAATTAAGGAGAGAAGGCATCGGAAAGATAAGGAGACGGAAGGGGGAAAGAGAAAGGAGAGATCAGTATAAGGTGTATTCATCAAAAGATCAGTCTGCATATTTAGCATTGCGATTCATCGTTTGACAAATAATCAGTCTGATCTATCATCTTAAAGAGTATAATTTGTTATGATATTTTAAAAACGAGTTCATAAGCAATTATTTTGTTCATACCTGAGCTGATATTGGCGCCATCTGGTGCTGTATCGTTGAAAGTAAAGAATACCTCATCATCTTCGTTAGGGTCATGTGCAGAAATCTCCAAGGTAACGGTCACGCCCACTTGCATGAAGAGAACCTCCCCTTCTTGTAAAGCATCTGTCTCGCTAGTCTCTACCACGTTGGTTACGTTCGGAGGAAAATTATCTATAGGATTTAAAAAGTATAACAAAAATGCAGCCATATTTTAATCAATTAATAGGTCACGATTAAGAAGGGAAAAAAAAAGGATAACTCGGGGCACAGGTGGCCAACCCGCGGCCCGCGAAGCATTGAAAAAGTAATTATGAAAAAATAGTTCATAAAAGAAATGCGGGCCGCATAGCAGCGATGAAATAGGGTAAAACATTTACACACAGCTATCTCTATTTTCTTAATTTGTTTTCATCATTCACAACATGTTATATTGACTCGTTACGTGGTTGATACAAAACACCTCAAATTCCCTCTCATTTCATAACATTAACAACATTTACTTCACTCGCCGTGTTTATTTAAGTTTGTAATTTTCGCATGCAGTAACGTTTGTAAATATACAAATGTTGTGAATCGAGAAATATGTTTGAAATGCCATACTTGTTTTGAAACTTACAACCCTTTTCTCCCGCCGTTGAACTTTTTTTCTCATGAATCTTAATCGTAAACTGGATAGTCCCCTCCCCTATACACCGCGTACAATGAGATGTACAGTGTTCAAATAATAAAGTTAGGATATTCTTTACGCTGTGTCCTTGATTTTGTTTGAAATAACAACCAAAAATGGCATCGACCTGCGAAGAAAAGGAAAGTTTTTGATGAAGGCAGAAAATTTAAATCATATTGGTCTCTGAAGTATTTCTTCAAGGAAGAGAAAGGTTAACTACTTTAGCTCATTTGTCACCACGAAATCACACTAAAAAAGTTAGCCTGATTTTTTCCCCACTGATTTTGTTGTTTGCTTGTTTGTTTTTGGAAAATTGCAGATGTGTACACATATTGCATGAGCGAGTGTGTGTGTGTGTGTGTGGGGGGGGGGGTACTCACACATGAGGACATACGGGGGTGTGCCGCTCTAATGTGTTACTTTTTCACAAAAAATCCCTAAACATGAGTCCCACTTTTAACAAAAATACCATTAAAAATGGGTCCCTTTTTCAAAATTTTCGGGTGTTTGCCCTTAAACATCCCGAAAAATACCTGAAAATTGTGAAAAATTTGTAGTTTTTCGAGACTAATGACTCCTAAGAATGGGTAGGGGTTTCGGGGCTTGAGCGGCACACCCCCGTCCAATCCAAATCTGAGTACCCCCCCCCCCCTGGGGGGGGGGGGGGTGGGGAGACTACCTACGGCCTGCCAGGTTATGCCGATCGTTAACTGTGGCCCGCGAGCTTTAAAAGGTTGGCAACCATTGTGTTCTAAACACACTGACTTGGTCTCATATTCTATGAGATAATTGCTCATTTGTTTGTTTGTTTTACATGACTGCTAAGAAAGCATGTGTATGCTTGTTAGTAAGCAATCAGGGGACCAACAGCTTTAAATCCTCTCAGGTGGACCTAGTAATGAGGGTTATTAGGGACTTTTAGAAATGCACGTCAAGAGCTTTGACTGCAACGTGTGACGTCATTTTAAGGCACTGCGCCTGCGTCACGTGGTCTCAGTCGGCGATCGAGAATGCGTCAACCTTGATTTTCCTAAATCTAGTACATGCAATACATACATACATATTGACATTTATAAAGCGCCTTTACATGCTGAAATGTGTAGAACAGGTGTCACATGCACCTGTTCTACACATATTTACATATTAGCAGTGAAGGGATGTTCTTTTGTTGAGGGTAGAATGAGGAATGTCCTCTTTTTTTGTCCGTGATGTTTATTGTGTTACTTCCTGCATGCATATCGTCGAGTGCAATCTAAAAGATTTCTAATTGTAGCCAACATGGGCAGCGAAGTACGTTGACACGCATGATCAGTCGGTGTTCGTCGTGTTCTCGTTCACTCATTCTAAAAGTCCCTAATGCCTTACCAAAGGGCACTAGCGCCATCGACTTGGTTTCAAACCCCGGACCTCCCGGCTATGAGACAACTGCTCTACCACTGAGCCATCGCGGCAATTTCATGCATTCTAACAGGGTTGATTACGAAACATCTCCTGATCTCCCCCAAAAGTATCAAAACGGAGCAGCCTATCGCCACATCTCACCAAGGGTTAGGAGGTCATTGTCAAGTTGGTTCCCTGTGGTCATAGTTTGTTGACCCATCTCAGGACTCACGGCGAGGTAGTCGAACAGGCACGCCTCGTCCTCCCCGCAAGCCTCTCGGGCCGCCTCGGTTCGGTCGTTGTCGAGAGCGAGCAGCTCGTCTAAGAACATTGGTTTGTAGTCGCTAGGATTGTAGTAACTCCAATTCCCATCGTCGTATTCAAACAGCGATTCATTTTCACTGATCATCCCTGAGAAGTAACAAAATCAATGTTAACAAATAGTTAATGGGAGATTAGTGAAGATACAGTATTCCTTACATGACTGGAGAATCTACATCATCACCATCATCATTATCATCATCACAATAATCGTCATCATTACTATCATTATCACATCATCATCATCATCATCACAATCATCATCAGATGAATTTCTCTACCGTCTTCCTAAAGACAATCTATCAACCTCTTCCTTGGTGTTCCTTTCGTTTTCCTTTCTCTTTACTGCCCATCTAATCAGTTAGATGGAGAATATCATGCACAATTTAAAGTCCTACTGGGTACGAATCCCCCCAAAATAGTGTTATTCGAGTTTGAGTTTGAGTTTGTTTATTTATTTAATTTTCATGAAAAACACAGCAAATGCAAATAAACATACATACAAAGAATGTGCAGTTAATACAATAGCTTCAAATAAAATAAAAGAACAAAGGAAAAGCCCATGGTGGCCTTGAATAAAGAGTTCCCCGAATATTATAATTTATATTATTTATATTACTGAGCATATATTAGTTAAAGATATCACAAAATACAGCGATAAACACAATATAAAGACAAAAAACCTACAAATAAAATTGGAGGGGGGGCAAAAAGGTTTAGAGGTAAATTCATTATTTAAAAGAAACAGCTCACGCCAACACAATGAGCTTTCTACGTAAATACTCCTGAATTATTTTACTTTTGATTCCCTGTTAATATCAATTCATTACTGTTAGAGAGAGATTTATACATTACACCCTAGACACTAGACCATGCTCACAAGTGTGAGAAGTCTGTCCTACATATATTTTGGCATATATAGGGAAACAAAATCATTAAAAAAGCACACTGTACTCTTTATAAATTGTATACTACAATAGGATAAAGTAATACAAATGATAAAAGGCACGCTGACAAAATGCTGCCTCAAATTGTTACTCAACAATAGATAACACACAACAAACACTGAGTTTATAATATTGAATACATTTGGGACTGATCTCAATAAACATTAGGACATGGTATGGCAATAAAACTCTTTTGAATACTTACATGACTGTCCAAACTGAAATATGTCTCTGTCTGTTAAATTTCTTTCAGGCAGATCCATTAATAATGTTCCATTCCTGAGCAGAAAATCATCTGATTTGTTCCCATTTACATTACCTGTTTCAACACAAAGAAAAAAAGTATCACATTTTTTTTTTTTTTTTATTGTTTCAATTTGTAAAACCTTAAAACTTAAATCATTCTGAGGACCTTTTGGTATTGCATGCTGAAAACCTACAGCAAAGTTTTCTAACACCCATATTGAAAAACGGATAAATGGACTTTCGGATTAGGGTTAGAGGCAATGTTAGAAGCAGTAAAAGGTTAGGGTATGAGATTAGGGAAAGGTTTAGAGTTACTTGTGAAGTAGATTTCTCTGCAGTTTTTCCCTATAAACATTTAGAGACGCCCTTTACATATACCTAACGAAAGCGCTTGAAAGATATAACGATTGAGGTCGTATTTTACAGACGTTCACAATGCTGAGTCAACAGCAATGACTTTCTAATCCTACCGGGTACCCATCAACTTGATGGTTTAATGGTTTGTTTTACATGTCTGCTAAGAAAGCAAGTGTACGCTTGCAAGCATCCAGGGTATCAATGGTTATAAGTCCTATCAGAGGGACCTACAGTGAGGTAATGAAGATTAATGCCTTACTAAACGGCACTATAGCGCATCAATCGGTTTCGAATCGTGGCCCTGCCCTTTACGAGACCACTGCTCTACCACAGAGCCATCGCGCCTGGGTGGAGAGAAGCAATATAAATGATATAAGAATTTGTCCCTTGAAGACAAATGAGGTGGTCTGCCTGTTTTTTTCATAGGATCTTTGTTGTTAACGGAGAGATGGAGAGAGAGACAGAGGCAGAGACAGAGGGAGAGAGAGAGAGCAAGAGAAGAAGGGGGAGGCAGAGCAAGAGAGGGAGAGGGAGACAGAGAGAGGGAGAGGGAGACAGAGAGAGGGAGAGGGTGAAAGAGTAGAGAGATGCAGAGAGAAAGAGAGATGCAGAGACAGAGCAAGAGAAGGAGAGGGGCAGACCAAGAGAGGGGAAGGGAAACAGAGCAAGAGAGGGGAAGGGAAACAGAGCAAGAGAGAGGATATAGTTAGAGAGAGATGCAATGAGAATAAGGCATGCAATATTTCCAGCATAAATAAAATATATACCTGGGCTGAAAAACTGGAAAATAAAAAACGTCTGGGAAGGAGACTAGCATCATAGAAATAAGACTATTTGATATTGTAGCAGACTTTAAGATTAACCCTATATAGGTTTAATACACGACAAGGAATCAGATTTCTCATGTATGCAAATTAAAAGGTAAAATTGACCCACCGGAAATTGAAAGTGGGTCGCCAGAATGGGAGGCAAGTGTTTTAACAAATAGACCAAAATATTTCCTATATACTTAACATGCAAAGCTGACAAACGGCCTTGGCATAGTCGCAATTTCAACTTTCAATTGAACATTTTGACATGATCCCAACAATCAATATAATACATTTTCCGTAAATATGCAGTGACATCATAATATGCAAATTCATATTTTGAGTTCCAAGGCCAATATTATGTCATGATATATTTAATGGCGAAATGAGACATGAAATCATATTTCTGGCTCATACTCTATTCAAATATGAAGAAAAAAAAAATTGATGGATGTTCGACTGCACACGGTCAAAAATGATGCCTCCGTCAAAGAGCGATTTTACAAACAAAAACAGAAGCTATTTTAAAAATTCAAATTTGAGTGTAATTCATTAACAGGTTCTCAGAATATCGTAATTAAAAGCTATTTTTCATATGACCTTTTCAACTTTGACCTCATGACAGTAAAATCTTATCAGTTCATTGGCTCTGCAAGATACATACATGACCCATGTTTGGCGGTAATCCATCAATCGGTTTTTGTGAGAACGCGATCACGAGCTACTTTTGCATACATAATGAACCCTGTGACCTTTGACCTCGTAACCCCAACAATCTAATCACTTCATTGGATCTGCAAGATACAAACATGACCCAGGTTTGCCGGTAATCCATCAATCGGTTCTTGAGAACACGATCACGAGAACGGAACGTACGGACGGACGGACAACCAGAATACATAATGCCTCCGGCTACTTTGTAGCGGAGGCATAAAAATTGATTCTATGTTGCAAACGGCCATGACGAATGAAGATGCTCACGTGCAAAATTTTGAAATGCTTAAAATTGCCAGAAACGTACTTTCATTTGATTTACAAAGTGATTTTGAGCATTTCAACATTTCGCAGGCACATGCACTGACGCGAGCGTTTATTGACCATAAATTGACCGGACGGATATTTACCTTGATCATGATAAATATGTTTGAGAAATGACTTTCCGTTATGAAGATGTGATCATGACTTGATTTTCAGAAAATTTCACAAAATAGCGCCTGGTTGACGTCATAATGACCTGATGAACTTGAAAATGTTGGAGACACATCTTATGATGACCTATGACTTTGCAAGCAAATGCGGAGAAATAAATAAAAATAAATAAAGGGTGCGTTTATTGATCAATTTTTTGCCAAGAATTAAGTTTCTCAAATGTCTTTCAAGCAAATTTTTAAGGTGATAGACGCAAAGCCCTTTTCAAACGTCTTTAGATATGGGCATATTGTAACGCCAAAAAAGGTGAGTTTTGAATGTGACATACAGCCAGAATCACGTTTCTGAGAGATGATAAACGCAAAGCTGTTTTGAACCCCACATACAAATCGGACCCCCAGGTTAATTTCCGGTTCGGAGGCTAGCGCGTGCCATGTGTTGTGTCATGTTGTTGTACAAGCATGTGTGTGTAGTTGACCTCCGAGAAACTGCAGTCTGCTTCCCGGGTCAAACGGCGCAAAGCAGCTGCGCAGAGACAAGGCCTTTATTTTGAATCGTGAAGAGCCGATAAACGCGACATCCCGCAAATCACGATGGTATAGTGGGGTTCGATATATGTACATATCTAGTGGTAAGACGCGATAAACGCACCCAAAGAAGAAAGAAAATTGTGATGAAATCAATAGGTGATCTTTCGAATATGACAGACCACCTAATAAATAAATAAATAAAATAATAAAGAAAATTCTGACAAAATCAATAGGTACTCTGTCGATGACAGACCACCTACAAATATAAGAATAATAATAAGAAAGAAAGAAAATTCTGACGAAATAAAAAATAACTTACCGAGCAGACCTCTCCCGGTTCCATTCTGCGCATACTCAGAAGGGACCATGACACCCAGATCCAAGAGGCCGTTCTTAAAAGTCACGGTGAAGGACGAACTGGGATAGCCTTCTGGTTGGAAGAGGGCTGTGACCTTGATCTCACCTTCAGAGGCTGTGTCATTCTCCGCTGATAGGATGAAGGTCGGATCCGGTGAGTCGATACCATCTATATGAGAATGGATGCATTTGGTATTTAGTTAAAAGTCCCAAGATGGATAGATGGAATTCGAATTGAATGAGCGAAAGTGCTCTGAATGTGAAAGTAAAGATTTGTTTGATTTACATTTAATGCTACGGTCACAAAGGTTTGTACGAACGATAATTTCGTACGAATCTCTGTTTTTCCATTGTCTTCCCGAATTTCCATTGTCTAAAAATCGTTCGTACAGCGTTCGTAGCAGTTCGTAATGGCATTTGTGACCGAGGCTTTAGATAGAGGATGGGATGAAAGTTGAATAATCCAGATCAAATGCATCTGCATTTTGGGGGATCTATTTGACTTGTTCTTAATTTAATCCTAAATGCTCAAAGTCGGATAGGATGAATGCCGTATCAACTATTAAATAAAATCCATAATTTCCTGTATGTGAGCAAATACATTTACATTTCATTACCAAAATACATTTGGGTTCTACATACCAATCTGGGTTGATATCAGTTAGGTGTTCACTTCCGTACCAGCGATGGAACAGCTTCAAAGAATGAATGACTGTCACATCCTCGCTAAGAACATCCAGAACAGAGATGAGGCGATCTGTTTAACTCGCCAAGGCGATGTGTTAAGGATGAGATCGCAAGAAGGTGCGTTGTCAAAACTCACCAAGGCGCTATGTTTAAGACGGGAATGCAAGAAGGCGAGTATTTAAAACTGACAAGGCGCCTTGTTTGAATCGAGAAGGCAAGAAGGCGACTTGGTGAGTTCTCACCAGTCGCCTTCTCGTTAAACAAGGCGATTTGGCGACTTTTGAAAACTCGCTTTCTCGATTGACTTAAACGAGGCGCATTGGTGAGTTGTAGCAACTCGTCTTCTTGTCTTTAACTTGGCACATTGGCGAGTTAAACAAATCGCCTTCCCACTGCTCGTTTAAGCTTCTGTAGATGTTATATTAAATCTAAAAGTCAATTTTATGTAAACTTACCCACTAAGAATTCAGTCATATTAATGGCGGTACCATTAACTAGAATGCTCATGTCTGTCCTGTTATCATTCAGCTGGAATTCGACCTATCACAAATATAGCAAAACAAACATTGAATTGAAAAAAATATTAAAAAAAAAAAATATGTATGTACTGTAGAAGGAGAGGGGAGAGAAGTGTGAGAGGAGACAATGAGATTGTAGCGGATGGCATGAGTTTTGTCATCTGTGTGCAACAGGCTTTAGGATTAGGTTTAGGGTAATGAGGAATTATGGTATTATTCTGGTAAATTTAGTTACTGAAGGATTTACCGCACATGTGACTGTCGCAGCTCTGTAGACAATTTTGATAGACTAACCAAAATCCTAATTTAGACCCTGGATCGCACACTGCACCCTAACCACAATGCTGCATCTTTGATGAAAACAAATCTGAAGCACTTGTCGCAAGAACAGAATCACCTGACCGATGGGCTATCGCCAGGGGTACATGCCATCAGTAGGCCGGGTGTCTGATTGCGCACCCGATGTTGTGTGCTAAAATTCTTCCAATAGAGATGCATGCATCCCTATGCAGTCTATGTGCATTGCGCGACCATGCAAAAAAAGTCAAGTTCTTTTTTTCAATTCGAGATTCAAACCTTTATCTGTTGTGATCCTGAAGGTGATACTCAATAAATGAGGTGTCATATGAAAGAGCAGGTGAATTCCAATATTTCCAAAGGGGGGTCATCTCGGAATTCTAAGAATATCTTGGTCAAAACAGTGATTTAAACATTGTGTCCTGGCTAACTCTGAGGTTTGTCACTTTTGAGAAATGACACCCCAATCGATAAGTAGTCCCAATTCTAAGGAATATATCTATGCGCTTATTTTTTCGCTAGCCCCCAGGGATCACAACTGATTACAGTTTGAAAATACCTTTCCCCCTATTTGTTGGATCAGCTAATTAGGGAGGCGTGCGCTCCGCTCAGTCCAAACCATGGTTACATCGCGTAACACATCTACATGTACGCGTACAAACGAAACCCACATTATAGTGAATGAAAGTATGGCTAGCCGTTCGCACAATAAAACCCGGAAGTGAATACACGTTATAGTCAATGGCAATATCGCGGAGACAACGTTTGATTGTGCGAACGGCTAGCCATACTAGTCAATGGCAAGTATCGCGGAGACAACATGGCTCAAGCTTCAAGTTGCGCATAACATGCGTACGCTATGCATACGCTTGCATATCGCGCGATACAGCCGTTTGGCTAAATTTAGCAAAACAACATAACTCTGCGTGTACGTCTTTTTCGTCGATTCTGAGCAAAATGGTATGATTATTGCAACGTTCTAAAGGGGCTGTATCTTTTGATAGAAACATCGGTGAGACTTTAAATTTGAGATGTATTATTATGATTACATTTTTTATTCAAATATCAAACAAAAATGATGAAAAACGATCCCAAATTGACAATTGAAAAATCGTTCAGATACCCTACGATCAGTTCCGGCTAGGAGATTTGTTCTGCCGACACCGGCAGAAAATATCGTAGTAACCACCTACCCTAGTGATTTCTTGTGTTGCAGCGAACCCTGTGAAGACTGTCCCATGTTCCACAGGCATGCTGTTGTTAAACGCCTTACCCGTTCTGGCTTGCAGCATGAATGGGTCACCATGACTGTAAGCCATCGTGGTGTATTCCCCAAGACCATTGAAGGTGTACTTCCTACCGTCAAGGGTATTGATGTGCGGGTCGCCCCAAAACCATCCTGAAATGTTACGAATCAAGATGGCGATCAAAGTTCTTATTGCATAGTGAACGGAAGTAGAAGCAACTGCATACTATGGGATCACCCAACCCAACATGATTTTTTTTCAAAACAATCCGTACAATTATCAAACAGAGGTATCTAAACGCAACTGCGCTCTAATTAGGAAACACAATGTTTTGACAGGTCTCGTCACTTGACTTAGTTTAATGAAATAATTAGATAATGTGCCGTTTCATTTCATTTAACATGCATTGGTATTTGATTCAAGATCTTTGTCAGAATGATGTAACCCCTACCAGCCTCCTTACTGGGGCCATTTCAGTACTGACAGTAGCTTGATCATGTTGATAGCCTTTGAGACCGTTATCGGGTTTGTGAGCGCTAGATTGATGATCTAGACCTAGATCTAGTGAACCCACAGAAAGGATGTGAGAATGTTTTATGAGACGTTTGTCTCTATGGCTGTCGAGCCCATTGGCTGTAGTATTCCCCACAACAAACTAAGAAAATCATACTTATTTTGATTTCTCGTAGATCTAGACCCTACTCGAATACTCGGCCGCCATTTTTTTTTTGCAGCGTCTGGCACTGTCCAGTCCAGGCCCACGCTTACCCGTTCCCTCCCGGGAGGCAGCGCTGGCATGGTACCGCGGGTAAAAATGTTTCCAAGCTCAATCACTGTCAACTCACCGTTCGGAAACTGGGACCAAATGTCCGAATTTCTGTTTGGACTCGGAGGAAAATGGATTATTCTGTCATCTTTGGTTTCAAAAACAGCATTGTTTTACTATTATTATTATTATTATTAAATCGGCGCCTTCAACTGCAACTCAAAGTTAAATAGCTCGAGCTAGACGGACTTACGGTACGGTACCGGTACTTGTCGTACTTGTTGTTGTTGTCACGTAGTATGGTGGTGGCAAAAAAAAAAAAAAATCACAAAAATCACAAAAATTCAAAAACAAACATGCCTGGGAGCTGTACTCGAATATCTCATTACACGGTTATGCACAGCCTTGATTTATATGTGCATTGTGATTGTATGCACCTTATCAAAACATATCGGCCTATCTAATTATCAATTTGATTTAATAATGCTAGGAGTTGAAAATAAATATGATGCTATGTTATGCATGGATATATCAACCCAAACAAAACTGATGTGCATTTTTTGTGTATACCCTTGTTATATCAAGATAGTTATGAGTACGACTGTAAGATTAGATTATGATTATTAATTATTTGTTTAGAAATACCCTAGACATGATCTTACCGAACCACGGCCGTCTATATCCCGAGCAGTGAGATCTTGGACGACGACTTTCGTAAAGGTTACAGAAATTCCCTCCAGCCAGACCACAG